>MU223187.1:4478049-4565247 GCA_018584345.1 Thuja plicata | reverse complement strand
ATTCAATAAGGGCTATTTTGTACAAAGTTTCTATTTTTGGAAACTTACTATTTTTAGTAAGTTGGTCGTTTGAACTCAGAATGTTCTAATTTTCCAGGTGAAGGTTCATCTTAGTCATATAAGAATGGCAGTTGAAATTCATTGCCAGATCATCTATATTGGTGAAGTTATTAAGGATTTATTGTTGAGATTTTAGGGTGCAAAACCTTTGAGCTCAATTTTCAAGACCTTAGAGGCTCCGAATCGAGGTCAAATCCCTGACTGACTGGCACTTCGCAAGTCAAACACTGTAGATTGTGATCTCCCCTTTCCGGAAAGTGGTTATAATAGTCAATTGGAGCTACGGTTCAAAAGTTATGGTTTTCAAAAGTTGAGCTACCGAATCTCATGTTTTGTAAATATTTAAAGCCGACCCTTTTGTAGTAAAAGTGAAAAATAATTAAATGCTAAGGGTAGTCGGCCTTAATGGCTAGATTTCTGGAACCTTCTCGGGCGGTGGAAAATTACCAATTTAAGGAAGGCCCGTGGTGTTTTCTAGGGCAGTTCTGGGTGGTTATTTGAGGCTTTGTCCTACAGATTATTGTAAGGGATGCCCATGTGGCTTTTGATATTGTAATTCTGAAGTTTGTAATTCCACATTTGTGGAGCCAATAAGAAGCCAATTTTCTGTTCTTGCAAATTTCTGTTGTTTCTCTTTGTTTTTGTCGTGTACTTGTGGTATTAAGGGGAGTCCCCTTCATCAGTATTATGAGTTCTTATACCCTAGTGACCTCATACTTGAACTCTATGCTTTCTCTTATTTGATTAGATGACGAGATGCTTTCAAAATATGTTGGATAAAATGTAAATGATCTGAATGTCACCTAATGAATTATATCCTTAGAATATTTAATGAAATTTGGTTTATATACATGATGACATTATCAATGATGATAGTTTATTTTTATTTTGAGATTATGGTGGAGATAACAATACTAACTCAGTCATGATTCAGAGTGAGTATTTTATGGTATGTGTGTGTGTGTGTGTGTGTGTGTGTGTGTGTAGGATGAGGCAAGGCAGTCATAGTCACTTATGTGGGAGATCCATATGATGTCGCACTCCCCCTCCTTGTTTTTCACTGCCTGCACATATATGTATATATTTGTGTTTCTCAACTTGGTGATGCAGGATGCAGGTACTAGGCATCGACTCCACCTGGCCACACAGGTCTGAGCATGCCTTTAAAATCCTCAAATGTTGTTTTCATGGAGATATTACCAAGGTTTCCCCAAGTAGACCCCTTGTCACTTAGGTTCCTTTTTAGGAAATTGCCCTATTTGGGTGTGAGTGGTATTATTATTTCAATGGTTTTGATATTCATATCTTGGTCAGTTGACTATGTTCTTTTATTCTTGAAAGTTGTGTTTTTAATATGATTCTTGGCTATTTTATTAGATAAATATATGTATATATGGGTACACAAATATATGCCTATGTATATATATAAATATATTTGTGTATGTATAAAGATATGTATATGTATAATTAGAGTTGTGATGTAAATATTATATTGAGATAAAAAAATAAAATAATAGAAGAACTAATATTATTATGCCTAATTGGCAAAAGTAGCTTTCTAGGAGATTCAGACTCAAGACCTCCTAGGAGTAAGGCTAGCTAGTTACCATTAGGTTATGTGAGTTACTTGATCATGTTTATTATCATTGGTATAATTGATTACTTCATAAGCTTATTTAAGTTAATAAATAATTAAATTTATAACCTATCATTCATAGGAATAATTGATTTAATTTGAAACCAACTATGGAAGTTGGAGAATTTTCTTCCCGTAAAGCAACTCCTCCAACCATATAGTTGTCTATATGTATAACGTAAAATATTTTACAAGGAGGGACCTGGTTTTGGGAGATTCTGAGAATAGGATTGGCAATGTGAAATTTATATTGTTTACTAAATAATTAAGGAAGAGGATAGTGTTTTATTTTTTTGAGAAAATGGAGAAATTGTTGCAAGAAAAAAAATATAGTCCTGATGCGGAGGCCATATCTCTCTCACTCACCGTTGGATTTTGCTAAAATTTTAATATGTTTGTAAGAACCTAATTTTTCCACTTCTCACCGGAGAGATTAAAGAAATATATTGTGGTTCAAAAGTTATATATCTCTGTGTGTGGGTATATCCAAGAGGACATCAAGTAGAAAGTTAGAAAGCTTGAAGGTTTATGGAATTGCTCAAACACTAAGGGAATTCTCTGGAGGACTCTAGGTAGAGTCTGAAACTAGAAATAATTTTCCTATTTCTATATTATTTATTTAAGTAATGTGTTTTTTTTTCTCCATTATTGATCATACCTATCAATAAGTAAGGTAGTTTTAAAATGTTCATAATGAAATCTAGAAATTAAGTATCTGTATCTAATGTGTTGGCTTGATGAGTTTTTCACTATCTATTTTTGGGAGTGATTATGTCTTCTTGTGTGGTTTTTTATTCTATGTAGATTTTATGTTTGAATAGTGGTTTAAGTCATATTTAATTATTATTGAGTTTTGGAAGGTTTAGGATGTCAGTTTATCACCCTTCCTTTTGATAGTTTTTTTTCATTTGGGATTATTTTATTCTATGTTCATTTTATTGCTTGAATTTTATCATAATGTCTTAATTAAAGTGTCTTGAATATGTGACATCCTTGTACTATTCTTATGTTGTTTATGGTGAATGTTAGGACTCATCTTGGTGGTCTTAGTACACAAGAGAGTTTCCTAAACCTCTAAAATAAAGCATTTGAAGTATTGCAATTATTTTGTTATGTTTTGGGTAGGGGACTAGGTACCCTAGGTGAGTGGCTAACCATAGGTGTTGGAACCCTAAATTGGTTTCCAGATGATCCTATGGGTGGCTTAGTAAAAAGTGATAACCTAATAATGAATCTGGAAAACGGGGAAACAAAAGATAATGAAACAAAACATAATTATGCCCACATAGTCCTGTTGGAGTACCGGGACCATGGGTAACTACCAGGATGGATCCCTATTCATAAAGGGGGGACCGGGGTTACATGGTTGCAAGGAAGGATCCCAATAAATAGGATATGTGATGACACTCACTTAGAGGGTATGGTATAAACCTAACTCTTGTGCATAGTTAAGTGATATTTTTTTATGTCTTGTATTTATTTAAGTTATTGTTTTGTGAAGCCTTAGATTGCTTAGGGCCTTGTGTGGATCTTGGTTCTATCTCCTAGCACGGGGGAGTGAAACTACATGGCTCCAAATGGTTGGGTGGTTAATCTTATCGAGGTATTGTTTGTGGTTGCGTGGATGACTTTGCCTTTGGATTCATGCTTGGAAGCTGTCAAATATTCTACTTCTGCATCATGTACTTTAGTAAAATATAATTCTAATGTATTTTTTTATTGAAATCCCTTGTTGGGTAATGTAATGAAATGTAAATGAAGTTTGAATCAATGTAATGGGAATGGGTATTTCTAGGTAAAATGAAGGGAAAAGTTATGCTCTTACTTGTATATGTCACAAATATTAAAATAATGTGGAATTTTTCATTTGTTTCCCTCTAATGCTATCTTGTAATAAAGTAAGTGATCTCTTGAATGAAAATTTATTCTTATAGCTATTTTTGTTTTGTGTATAAGGACCTAGCTTATATTGATATGATAAGTACGTTCTCTTATGTAGTTGACTATAAAGGAATATTATGAAATGATTGGTTTATGAATGAACTTTTGTTTATGTCAAAGATAAATGTTATTGTTAGATAAGAAGGTCTATAGGAATGATAAATGATAATGGAATTACAATTGTTGAATAGTTGCGTAATTGTGAAAGGAGGTGCCAAATATTAAGATAAGTTTATTCAAAAAAAGAAGTACAATACACGTTTGGTTCAGTGTAACCTGTGATAGTAACTCAATAAATTGATTCACATATTGTTAACTTATGATTGATACTAATAATGAGTTAGGAAAATATTGGTTGGTGTCTTAAAATATATCTAGTACAATGTACATCTAGGTGGTAGAGTATGCGATAATGAATGATAATATTTACCCTAATGTCTATATGCAACTGAATTTTTAAGATGCTTTATAGATGTTATGAATTCTATTAGTTAGTTATGAAGAATGGATTGTGTTGGTAGTTAAATGTTTGTTACTACTCATTGAAATGTGTTCATCACACAATAGTAATTTATTCTGAAGGGTTATAAATATGTTAGACTTGTAACTCATTATAAAAGTCTTAAATGTAATTAGATTAATTAATATTGTTTGAGTAGAAGTGTTAGGGAACCTGTGAGGACTAGGAAATATGAGTTATGTTGCATTCATGGTTTGTGAGCATATGTGTATCGATTCTTTTTAAAACATGCATTGTAATAGTTCAAAAAAAAATTCTTCATCTTTAGAGATTAGATGGTCAATCTGTTGGAAAGATTGCTACAATGTAGAAAATTATTATTTTGTCATTGATGTTAAACCTTAACTAGTGAGACTATTGTTGTATGTTTGAGTACCTTCTCTATTGATTGATGAAGATTTGAAAAGAATGGGATAACGAGAAGACCAAGGAAATGGTTGAGTTATGAGTATAAACCAGGGTACTTGATCATTTGGCACTTTGGCAAAGTGATACATTGTTTATCTAGCACTGACAGTTCACTAGAAGGTCAATGCTGAGAAAAGAAAAAAGTGATGCCGAGAAAATGAAAGATGATGCTGAGCGCCAGTGAAATGCCGAGGGAGATAGTGAAATGTTGAGCATTAATATTTTGTTTATTGATGAGATTTGAGATCTATGGCTGACATAATTGATTTTATTGGGATATGCATTATTAATTAAGATTGGTCCATATTCATTTAATGCATGAGAAACCGTTATTAGCGCATGGATTCAATGGTTAATTAATGACTGTATTAGAGAAGTAAATTAAATGTAAATATGGAAAGATCTATTGGATCTGACCTAACCCAAGATCTACTATCTTGATTAAGCAGAAAAAGATTTATCTGACCTAGATGTAGAGGTATAACATAACCTACTGTGGTTATTGTTAAGGTATTGAAGGGGAATGCAAAGTGTTGCATGGTTAATTGACTGATTGGAAAGACCTAAGCAGAGAAGGATAACCAGAGATGCAGAGAGAGATTGCTTGACATATTTCCAAGTAGATTTGAAGTTTGAGATGAGAATGGAGGCCACTCAGTGAATTAGCATTAGAGCTGAAATTGGATCTGGATTTGTAAAGTAAGTTGTATGAATCATATCACACCTACTAATTACTTTCTAGCCATTGTAATAGTTCAAATCCTTTAACCAGGTTGACCTAACATTCATTGTATAAATCCTTTGAACAAGGTGACATTCAGATTGGAATGTTCTAAGTCCTCTAACAAGGCCACTCCTAACAGGGTGATTAAATCCTTTAATCAGGTCACATTTGATAGTGTGTTTTGTAACCTTTAACAGGGTTGGCTCCTTACAGGGCATCACTTCAAAAGAGTGAAATTTTGGTAGCATGTTACTGGTGGTTTTTCCCATATTGGGTTTCCATGTTAAATCATGGTGTCAAAATGTGTGAATGTTATTGTTGTGTTTTACTGTTAATTTTCTACAAGCTTATTTCATTAGTATAGTAAACTGCACACTTTTATTGTTGATTACTGTCGAGCAGATCTGAGTTGTTGAAGTTGATTTAAAGTTTTATATGGGCACATCTATACCTAAGGATAACTGATTCACCCCCCTCTTAGTTATTCTAAATTCATATTAACACAGTCCTCTTGGGTTCCTTGGTGGGGCATTACATTTTGTTCTTCTCTATTTTCTCAATTTCTTCATTCATGGCTTGAATCCAATCTTCATCATCCAAAGCATCTTTCATTGATTTGGGCTCAAATTCATATAATAAACATGTCTAATTTTTCAAATTACTTCTTTTCATGACCTCTAAATCATTTTCTCCAATAATTTGATCTGGTTTATGATGTCTCCTCACATATTTTGCAAATTTAGGCTCTTGTCTCCTTTCTTCTTTTTATTGTTCTTCATATTCATCTTGAAAATTCTCTTTAGGTTCATTTTGTGTCTCTGCTTCCTCTTCTAATTTCTTGACAGTTACCTCCTATTGCTCGACAAATTCTTGTTGTGCCTTGGAAGATTCTTGCTATTGCTCAACAACATCATTATGTTGCTCGACAACTTCATTCTCTGGTTCAGGTAAATTGCTGGTCTCTCCTTCATTCATGTATACAAAAGATCTGCAATCTTCAGGTTCTTTCTTGCATATTACTTCATTGTTTTCTACATATTCATCAATTCTAACATTTTCACTTTCCACAAATTTTTTAATTTTATAATTAAAACACTTATACACTTTTCTCTTAGTGGAATAACCTAGGAATAAGCCTTCAACACTTTTAGCATCAAGTTTTCCATTCTTATTGTCCTTCAGTATATAAAATTTTCTTCTAAAGAATTTAAAGTATTTACATTAGGTATATAACCATACCATTACTCATAAGGTGTATCATCTATACCTTTCTTGACTTGTACTCGGTTCAAGGTATAGACTATTGTACTTACAACCTCTCTCCAGTATTTTTGTGCAACATTTTTATCTATCACTAGTGTTCTAGCACAATCCATGATTAATCTAGTCCTTCTTTTAGTTATGCCATTCTGTGGGGGAGGCATTTTGATTCATCTATCATTGTGTAATAAGTTGAACTCATTAGATATAAACTCTACCCCTCTGTCAGATCTTAGACATCTCAAGCTCTTACCTACCTCTTTTTCAACTTTTTCCAAATACAACTTAAACAGCTGAAAGGCATCATAGTTTTCCTTGAGGAACATCACAACCATCATTCTAGAGTAATCACCAACAATCAAAATGAAATATTTATCACCACAGTAGCTTTTCACTCCAATAGGTCGACAAAGTTAAGTATGAACCAATTCAAAAATATCATCATAAGTATAAGTTTTTCTCTTGAAACTAGACTTTGTCATTTTGCCTAATTGACATTGCTTATACATCACATTATCAGGTTTCTTCAATCTTGGTAACCCTCTTACTCTTTTCATCTTACTAATATTTACCAAATTATCAAATTTCACATGACACAACCTTTTATGCCATAACCATACATCATCATATTGTGAAAACAAACATGTCTCATTAGATAGATCTAGATAGAAAAAATTACCTCTTGTCTGTTCTCCACTTCCAATTAGTTCACTAGTATCATTAAAGATTTTATCTTTTTTTTTGTGATGAAATTCAACTCGCTATCCAGAACTGTTCAAGTGTGCAACACTCAACAAGTTACAGTTAAGTCCTTCAACCCAATAAGAATTGACACATCTGATCTTATCAATAAATTTTATTGATCCTTTTCCTTTCACAAGACATGATGTATTATTACCAAACTTAACACTACCACCTTTGCAATGATTTAAGGTTTCAAACTTACTTTTATCACCAGTCATATGATGTGAGAAACCACTATCAATTATCCATCTATCACCCTTAATCATATATAAAATAAGTGCATTTTTCTCATCTTCATCAGAATCATCTTTCATAGCAACATAAACAACCTCTATACCATGGTCATCAGATTTATCATATTCTCTATCAGTTTCTTCTTCAACAATATAGCGGGATTTCTTACCTTTTTCCTTGTATTCATTGTACCTTTTGTAGTCTCTATCATCCCTTTTGTCTTTGTACTTTCTTTCTCTTATTTCATCCTTGTCAATCCTATCAAGACATCTTGATACAATATGGCCAACTTTGTTACATGAAAAATAGATTATAGGAAGTTTACCTTTGAATTTTCCTTTTCCTCTCTTTAGTATTCTAGCCCTAAGTGCCCCAAGTTCATCAAGATCATCATCAGAAGTGTCACTGTCACTGTTCACACATCTTTCTTTTAATTTACTAGACTTATGAAGAGTCAATTGTGATTTGAATGCAGAATCAACATTGTGAGGGGTAAAAGTATCAAAATTTGATAACTCAAAATTAGTAAGTCTACCAACTAAACCTTCCAGAGTTAAGTTGTTACTAGGAGTACATCTCAATTCTTGTATTGTAGAAAATCTAATAGCATAGATAGAAATTAGGGTTCTCAATACCTTTCTAACAATAGTATCATGATCAATAGTTCCATTAGCTCCTCTAATAGCATTCACAACCTCCTTAACTCAACTACAATATTGAACAATAGTCTCCCCTTCTAAAATTCTCATTTCATCAAACTTACATCTCAATATTTCATATTTGGATCTTAGTAAATTTATGTCCCCACCATAGATAGCTACCAGTGTGTCCCACATTTCTTTTGCAGTGGTACAATATTTTATGTCTTCAAATTTAGGATAACTTAGGGATGATGCAATCTCAAACATTTCTTGATTGTTTTCTTTCTTTTCCTTCATCTTTTGAGTTGTCAAAGGTGTAGGCACATATATGTAGTCATGTTCCACATAGTATTTTGATGCTTCTCCAATTCCATCTAGGTGTGGCTTCATCAAACTTTTCCATGTAGGAACGTTCTCCTTGTTCAGCCTCAGTACCTTCTTTTTATACATCTTGATCTTTAGCTTTAAGTACCTTAAAACTTTTCCTTACAAGCACCACAAAGCTCTGATACCAATTGTTAGAATGATTCATAATAACTAAGAGGGGGGGGGGGGGGGTTGNATGATTCATAATAACTAAGAGGGGGGGGGGGGGGTTTGAATCAGTTATCCTTAGGTCTAGATATAGAAATTGAAATTTTAATCACTTTAACCAACTCATATCTACTCAACAATCCACTCAGTTTCTATAGCATATGATTAGTAACATAAACTTGCAATCCACTATCCTAAAGTAGTCATCTTGTAGAATATAAAGCTCTTAATAGTAAAACACATCAAATAACATTCACACAAGTATGACACTAGGATTTAATGTGGAAACCTAATATGGGAAAAACTACTAGTAACATGCTACCAATCTTTCACTCTTCTAAAGTGAGCTCTATGAAGAGCCAACCCTATTAAAGGTTACAATACAAATTGTTAGGTGTGACCCTGTTAAAGGATTTAATCACCCTATTAAAAATGAGCCTTTTTAGAGGTCTTAGATCATTCCATTAGAATGCCACCTTGATTAAAGGATTTACAAATGACTATTAGGTCAACCTTGATTAAAGAATTTTAACCGATACAATCGTTAGAAAGTAACAACAATTTTGATCTTAAAAATACAACTCACTTTGCAAATACAGATCCACTTTTTCTCAAATGTTAATTTTCTGACTAGCCTCCATTATCATCTCTATCTCTCTGATGTTTTTAGAAATCCATCAAGAAATCACTTCACAGTTCTTTACTATTCTTCTCATCCTTCTTCTTTGATTTTCCAATCAACTGAATCAACTTCTACACTCATAACTTTCAATTAGGTTAATCGTATACCTCACTAACCAGGTAGCTCAATATTTTTATGATTAATCAGCACCAATGATCTTAGGGTTTGGTCAAATCAAATGAATCCTTCCAACATTCTTTTCCTTCTACTTTATAGATACTTCTCAAAACTCCTTCTTGAATCCATGCATAGTAATGGTTAAACATATATTAAATGATCATTAAATGTTCCACAAAGTTCATCCTTATCTTTCACACACTTTACATATCCCAAGAATTTAACTATGTTGGATGGGATCTCGAATCTTTCATAAACTATAAAATAATGACACTTGGTCATCACTGTGTTCTTCCCTTTGGTCATCACTAGACAAATCAGTAAATACTGATGCTCGGTTGACAGTATATAACTCGACATGTTCTGGCACTCGATCAAAAAGCACATCACTCGACTTAAACTTAAGTTCCTTAACATTCTTCTCTTTTTCTTGGTCAAGACTAAGCTTTTAGTATTTCTTTCCTCACTTGGTGTTAAAGATAAACAACACATTATCTTGTTAATTTTCTAACTAATCAAGTACCCATTGTAGTTTCTCATAACTCCACCATTTCACTAGGTCTTCTTGTTATCTCCTCTTTTCAAATCTTCTTCATCAATCAAATGATATGGCACTTTACTAGATAGCAACTATCTTACCAATTAAGATTTGACACTAATGACAATATAGCAATTATTTCAATTATTGCTTCCAATAGCTACTAGGACACCAAGGTATCTTCCACCAAATTCAGATCCAATATTTAGATCCTCAGATCTAAACTCCTCTAATCTCCAATCTAATATGATCTACCACCAACACTCTACCCAGACCTCCTTAAATACTAGCACAACCACAAGTTGGCCCATTGAAAATTATCAAATAAATAAACCCTTACATTAAATACATATTCAAGCCACAAGTTAGCCTATACAAAAATATTATATGACCCAGTCGGCCATTTCAATCCATTAAATGAACATAGGATAAATTTCCAAGACCCAAATATCCACACAAATCCCCATGATTGATCCATGTCACAATCACATGCTACATGAATTAAATGCATCAAGTCGGCCTCCCAAATTAGCAAGAGCACTAGTTGGCAAGCCAAACTACCGAGTGTCAGCAAAACCAACCAAGCATTTCCAAGCATAAGTAAATGAACACATTCTGAGAAAGATAGGCATAACCGAGAAAGCACAATGACCGAGCTCCATAGGCATCTCTAAGAAAAGGTTCTACCAAGAACAAGGGCTTTCCAAGTTCTTCAGCGACTGGGTCCCTTGGCCAACACAAAAACTAAGAAACAGTGCAAGAACTCTGCAAAGCAACTGTAGACACCTAAAAATGGTTCGAGCCTACTGGTCTATGTTTTTTAAAATTTTTAGCATTACAATCAAAACATTGTTTTGCGACCTAATTATTCCTCTATGTGGCACATATGATCTTTATTGTATGGTGACATTGTATCTTTCATCAATGATTGAATATTGCAAGATTGTTCAATTATTTACTAATAATTCTACTTTCTCTATCAAATCGATCATTTTCCAAACCATTTCCAATCAACCCTAAACTGATCCTATTCAATGCTAGTCAATCCTATTTAATCCTAAACCAATCCTATTCTATCCTAAACCATTCCAAACCTTCCTAAATTGATTCAAATATATCCTATTCTATTCATAATCACTTGCAAAATTGTTTGGACTCATTCTGACCATTCTGGGGAGTTTTCCAAGATCACCAATGCCTAATTAACCCAATTTTCAAACCAATCAACTAAACCCTATTTCAATTTCAAACAATCTTATCATCATTTTAGGAGCATTGTCTAAGATCATCGATGCTTCGTATCCCCTTAATTAGCCATTTGATAACATTGTCAAAGATCATCGGTGTTATTGCTATCAATCTATCAATATCAATTCAATAGTGTTGTTCATTATTGTTAATACTATTTCTGATTATCATTTCGGGAACATTTTCCAAGGTCATCGATGTTTCCCCATTTCAATTTCAATCGTACGACGCCATCAAAGTTCATTGGTGCTTTTCAATCATTTCCAATCATCATTATGCGGGTGCATTGTCAAAGTTCATCGATGCCTCATGGTTTCCTAAACTATTCCACAACCCTCAAAATTTATCCTAAACCTTATCAATATTATCAAAATCTCTTCAATTCGACATCAACACCTTCAATTCAACCTATAACCCACTAATTTCCCCCTTTGGATGAATAACCAATAATTTATACTAGGTCCTAATTGAATAAATAAATAAACTTTTTTTATTCCCTTTTCCCAAAGTCTCCAACAATTAATTAATTTTTATTAATTAATTGACTAATTTCAATTTATGAGATTTTTTATAATTTCATAAATCTAATTTGATTTTGAGGAATATTTGAGAATATTGAATTATGGATTTGATTAAAGATTCACAATCTCACCTAAATATTGTATCCCTAAATTGAGGATTCTCATCCCTATTAAGGTGCTTCACAAATATTTTCAATATCTCCTCATTTGATCTTCCACATATCATGCTTCCTAACATCCTACCAACCAAAATCTACATTTATGCATAGATTTTGTGCTATCTCACCTAAATGTCTCTCATTTTCTATAAAATGGGATGCATTCCTCTCATTCAAGATTAACCACAAGATTTTTGAGAACCTCAAGAATAATAAATCTTCTGGTACTCTCATTAGCAAACTTGGCTTCTTGTACAAAGTGTGTGTGCAAAGAGAAACATTAATCTCATTATGGAGAAGAAATAAGGGCATTAGAACTACATTTGAAGGGAGTTTGTTTGTGTTACCTTGCATATGTTTCAACTCTTATTTAAAATGGTTTTAATGTTAGATTAGTTAGGGTAGCATATTTTTTAGGGTTTGTGGTTTCCTAGATATGATTTTTAGTCCCTTTTTTGGTCTTACATTTGGTGAAACCGATGTGAACACGCTTAACTGATGAAATTTTTTGTGATTTTGTGTCTTTTTTAGGTTCTGGAAGAGAGCTGCGCAGGTGGTTACTGAAGTTGCACAAGTGGTCATTGTTCCAATGTAGGTGGTACCCAGACTTGCACACTTGGAGCCTAGAACTACACAGATGGCTTCTTAGGTATGCAGTTGGTCATCTGGGATCCTCATTTAGGGTTTAGGATCATTTCTTGAATGTTTAGGAAGCTATTCTACATTTTGGCTTTTCTCCCCTACTTTTTCTCTGTTTACAAGTTAAAATGAACCCTAAAGTTGGTTAATGAACCCTAATATGGTCAATGAACCTCACACTTTGATTTGCAAGGTCTAAAATGAACATTCACATTTTTTTTTGGGCTTTTAAAATGGATCTCATCTAGCCTAGGGTTTCATACTATCAAGCTTTTTCAAATTTCAAACAAACTTGCAATCTAGCTTAACTAGGGGTGGAAATGGTCTATTTCATGCAAGATCAAGTTGTTTAAGTTTTTAAGGGGCCTAAAATGAACATGTATATCTGATTTGGGTACCTAAAATGAACTCTAACCTAGTTTAGCATCAAATGCAGATTTTGCCCTTAAGGTGTTCCTAAACTACTTTGATGCATATGCAAGCTAGTTAGGGTTTCAAGTCCACTTTAATATTTTCAAATCCACTTAAATGGAATAAATAATGAACCCTAGATGTGTTTCTAATGATATTACATGCTTACATGTTAATAAAACCTCTATTTTTTCAAAATTCTAGTCATTTTTAGGCGTCTAATTAGTAGTTGCACACTTGGTTACAAGTGCTGCACAGGTGGTCAGAAGCTGCGTAGGTGGTAACCTGTTCTTGCGCAGGTGCTAAAATTGACTTTTTTCAAGCAATTTTTTGGATTTTTGCATTCCTATACTTATTCCTGTACTTAGAATACTGGATTTTGGTGTTACTAATGATTTGTGTAGCATGTTGGCAATCATGGGATGATGATTGAATCCTAAAAACTACTAACGGTTTCAATACAGGATGTTTGTAGAAGACCTTATGTTTTCCCAAACTCTTGTGCTTGCCTTTTGTAGTTAGAAAACACTTCATTTTGGTTCTTGAAAAGAACCTTTTGCTTTCATGTGTCTAATGTGTTTTCTAGATTGTAAAACCCTAAGAATCATATGAGCATATCCTCTCCCCTCACCTTCGTGGATGTTGGGTGTAAGAGAAACTCATATCATTCTTATAGAGTGGCTACCTCCCAAGTGCTTTAGTAGAGCCAGTGAGAGTGGATTCCCAACCACTAACAAGCTATAGCCAAGCCCATTCAAACCGGGATACAAATATGCCATTGTCATTATCTCACAATGGACGGGTGTTGAATGCATTATACCAGGAATAAGATCTCCCTCAGTACCCATGTGGTGCGTTAAAACCTATAGAATGTAACTTGTGTAGGTTGGGAGGCTTCCATAACAGAGCTAATATGCTGCATGTATAACCACCCAAATGGATGCCCTTATTAAAAACCATGTCATAATAGCCAAAAACCTTCTATCTATTGGCGTGAAAGGTTGAAGACCAACTAAGACGCCCCACACTTTCATGGCTATTAGTTGAGACAACAATCCCTTGGGAAGTGATGACCCTTGGGAGTTGAAGCTTGGAGTTCTTGAGAAGTGAGTGCACATGTAAGGAGGAGCCCATGCCTCCAAGCTTCTAGGTTGTTTTCTATTAGTAAGCATGGCTAAACTTCAGTTCAAGTGGGGATTCAACAGATATTGTCCTTGCTATCCTTAGGAAATGGTGTGTTTGTTCCTTTTTACAATAGCAATTGTGAATGATGTGTCTTTTGTGGGTGTTCAAACCTTAATAAAAATGATAATATCTTAAAAACACTCTCCTTAAAGAACACTTTTTCCAAATAAATCTTCAAGAACAATCAAATGGTCACAACAAACCTTGTCTTTGAGTAAACATATGAAACCTTGAAATTTTCACTTGGAACCTTTTTGGCATGCTTGATAGCCTTCATATTTCATATTCATGACGTAATCTCCTTGCATTGTGCATTTCAAAAATTCCTTGCATTATAGAGCTCATTTTAATCCTCATTATATTCCTTTTGCATAATTCCTAATCATAGCCTTCTTGCATACATAGCTCTTTTTTAGATCCTCCTAAAAAATTTGCAAACAATCCTAGAAAGTATCCAAAGCATAGATCATTTCTTGATGGGTTAAAAAAAGGATTTTGACTTGGTCCCCTTATGTCCAAAAATTTCAAACCTCCTACCCTTATCAATTGGTCTTATTTCACCTTTGTCATGATGGATTTGACCTAAGACTTTTTATCAAACTTGTCCTTTGTTACAAAATCCTATTTTTCAAGTCAAGATTCTTGTTCAACCTCATGAGGTTATGCTCTTAGGTTTGTCTCCTTTCAAAAAGATTAATTTTCAAAGTTCAAAAAACCAAAAAAAAAGTTGCATAAACCTTAGCTTGCATTTTCATAAACCTTAGCTTGCATTTGCATAAGTTTGTTGCATTTCCAAAGTTGCATTTCAAAACTTGCATTTCCAAAATTTCAAAAATTCCCAAAAAATCTTTCATTTGCATATCGTAATCATGCCAGTTTTCACAAGATCTCAAGCATCCAAAGGGCACCAAGATCCTCATTTACCTATGTTTACATCACAACCAGAATCACAATTACCTTTTGATCCAAGACAAGGTGTTGCATATCATAATCAAAGTGAGCTAATCAACATGCAACAATTGGAAGAAGTGCATCAAGCATTTCATGACCCAAGACATGTCACATTTCCTCAAGAACCTAATTCAAGCAATGATTTATGCAACATGGCATATCCTTTAAATGCTTCCCCAAACTTTGGCACTATTTAGTGGGGACCTCCCCTAGCCTTTGAACCAATATTTGTACCTATGCCACCTGGGCAAGGTAGTGTTCCCCCTACACTCGAGGAGGAATACCAACAAAATTGTCAAGACAATCAAGTCCAACCCAATCATTTGCAACAACGACCTATGCCAAGCAAAGATTTTGGATCTTATCAACCTCCTCCACCACCACCAGATAATCAAGATCATGGCAATGCCTCAAGTCCCTCTTTGGATTCTAGAGACTCACATGGAACATTTTCTTCCTTCAAAGATTTACCTAAAGAGGAGATTGACAAGGCCATTAAGAACAAGAAAATTCAGTAGACATTAACATACCTCATGAATCAAGATCCAAGATGATATATCAAAGTGATTCAAAAGACAAATATTCAATTATTCTTGGAATATTGAACTCCCCCACCATCTACTTTGGAAGAGAACCAAGCCTTAGTGGTGTGGGATAGAGAAAAGTGAGAACAACCCTTCGATGAGTCAGCTATGGAGGTAACACAAAAATGACAACAAAACAATTTAACTATCGATATTCCTCCAAGGACAAATTATATACCATTGGATAATATTTTATTCAAAGAAGTAGCACTACCTCCTCCTGAGACGATGGATGCTACACAAATCCCTAAAAAAGGCCCTAAAAGAACATGGAGGATTGATTTAAAGAACCACTTACCAAAAGGATCAAATGAGATGTTCACATTTCCTTGGGGAATGCTAGATGTACCCCCTTTTGAAGAAACACAACCAAGTGGTCCTCCTTTGGTAGCACATAAAACATTCCTAGGAAGCACTTCAAATGCAACAATGTTCAAAGGACCATTTAATGAACCACAAAGGGTACCCACTTTTGATGTATCTAATGCAACTGCTACAACTATACGGAATCAATTGCAAGATCAAAAGAAGAAGAGCCTTGTGGATATCACACCAATTCCACCTAAGGCGACACAACTAAAACATGTAACACAATAAGTGCAACAAACCCAAGTGGCTCAACAAGAACCACTTATGTATGTAGTGCAGCTAGTGAAACCTCAATTTGCAACCCAAGTTAACATGATGTCTCAAGCACAACTAGAAAAATGTAAGACTACAAATCTTTATGGCATACTTGGACCACTTGGATTTCAACAAGATCATAACATGCAACAACCAAAAATGTGGATGGGTCAAGAATCTCATCCTGCTATACAACATGTGCAAGGTCTAAAGGTGAAACAAGTGTACCTACAACAACAAAAACATACCCAACAATATGTACAACAAAAACAACATGCTCTACAATAGAAATATGTGCAACAACAACAACATTCTTTAAAACAACAATACATACAACAACAACAACAACATACTTTACAATAGCAGTATGCTCAACAACATGATCTTACATACAACAACATGATCTTAGGATGCCCATGGATCTATGCCATGAAGGTGGTTCCCTCTACATATCATCAATGTCTAAAATTCTCTCACAATGGAGTTGAGATAACCATCCTAGGTGATCCTAACCCTTTCTAATTTTGTGCTAATTTGAGAGAATGACCCACACAATAGGTTCCTACCAATAGCGAAGCCACTCCATCTAATTCCTCCAAATATGTTGATGCAGACACCCTTGAGAAAATGGTCAAAGGAAAGATGAAGATTGAAGATAAAGGGTGTGGAGAGTATACCATGCCATGAGATTTTCATATTGGGAAGCTTCCTCTCTCCCCAATGTCTTATGGAAAACCAAATTTATTGTAAGCACAACCACCCAAGACTACCATGAAGGTTATGCCCTCACCTATGTTCAATCTATGGGGAAGTTTGCATGAAGAACATGTATATGACAATGCATCCAGCTAGATTTTCCAAGATCAACAGAAACTAGAATAGGAGCCCACTGAGATACCCATTGAAAGATACGGGCCTGGGTTCACACTCATGAAAAAAAAGGATATGATGGCCACAGTGGTCTTGGAGTACAATAAAAAGGAATTGTTGAACCAATTACTACAAAGGGCCATCACCTTCTTATGGGCATTGGATTAAAACCATTACGAATTGGCTCTTTGAATGCCAAAATGGCCTCATGTGAAAATGTAGAGGTTTCAAATGATGAAAAGGCATCTGAGGATCCCCATTATGAGTACACTACTGATTCAAATGAATGAGAATGGAAGTCCTATTCCTCTAGTTCTTATGAGCTTGACTATTTCTTCCCTGACCCTGCAGACCTACCAATAGTAGACAAACATGTTAACATAATTCCCCCTCCGGTAACCAATCTTGATCCCTGGTCTAGAATTTTCTGGGATCACAGTCTTGAACCTTCAGTGCATGAAGTCTCTAACTCTAAAGACACTGATATTTACATATTTTCCTTTACCTCTGGCCTCAAACACATCTACACTACTGATGATGACATCCCCCTAGTCTACCCTGAGCTTATTGATTGGGACGAGCAAGGATCACCGAGCTTGGATTGCTTCAAAAATGATGAAGAAATAGCAGAATTCTTTGAGCTCTGAGAGGGCATTGCATCTGGCATCCACAAAAAAGGGTTCTCCATTGACCTTGTTTCTACTGCATATCTTGGGGATTCAACTCCATCTTCCAGTAACAAAATTGAAAATGATGAAATCAAAAAAGAAAAAAATAAAAAGAATAGATCCTCTTGTGAAAACCAAAATGCGCCAGTTGACCATGCAAAATTAAAAACAAAGGACGTATCCGAGGGTGAAAACCTCTCTGAGGCACCTGAGGATGGAATACTGGACATACCCCCTCTAAAGGAGAAGTCATCATTGCTCATTGAAATGACCGAGGAAATTAACTTGGGCATACCAAACAACCCCAATATTATACATTTTATAGTATCACTCTCGGAAGAAGAGAAGGATGAATTTGTCAGATTTTTCCTTTAGCGCCAGATCAATTTTGCCTTGTCCTATGCTGACATGCCTGGCTTGGATCCTGAGTTAGTTCTTCACCACCTCCCTATGAAGCTAAGTGTGAAGACAGTAAAATAGAAGCTAAGAAAAATACATCCCCAAATAGCTCTACTAGTAAAAGAAGAATTGTAGAAGTTATTGGATGCAGGAATTATCAGACCTATAGATTACGTAGACTGGATCTCCAATCTTGCTCCTTTTAGCAAGCACGCTGGGGGCATATGGATATGCAATAATTTATGTGATTTAAATAAGGCATTCCCTAAAGATTAGTTTCCTCTTCCCAACATCGACATCATCGTCGACATAAATGCAGGTTATGAGATGTTATCCCTGATGGATGGCTTCTCTAGTTACAACCAAACTTGGATTGCTCCCAAGGATCAAGCCAAGACAGCTTTCACCTGTCCTTGGGGAACCTATTGCTGGAATGTCATGCCCTTTGGCCTAAAGAACACCAAAGAAACTTATGAACGGGAAATGAACACAATATTCCATGACTTCATGTACATCTTAATGGAAGACTATGTTGACGATCTCATCTACAAATCTACAACCAGGAAAGATCATTTGAGTATTCTAGCCAAAATATTTGAAAGAATGGAAGGGTATAAACTCTGCTTGAATCCCAAAAAGTGTATTTTTGGAGTTGTTTCTGGAAAAATTCTAAGCTATATCATCTCAATGAGGTATTGAGGTGGATCCTAAAAAGGTGCAAGCCATTTTAGAAATACCTCCACCCAACACTCTAAGGAAGTTGAGAAGTCTGCAAGGGAAACTATAGTCCGTCCGCTAGTCTATTGCACAACTTGTAGATAAATGCCAGTCATTTCAAAACCTACTACACAAAGGTGTGACTTTCCATTGGAATGAAAAATGTGAGAACTTGTTCCAACAACTAAAATATTATCTATTACATCCACCAATCTTGATGCCTCCCATTCCAGGGAAGCCATTTATCTTGTACATTTCTTCCATAGAAACTACATTGGGCCCTCTTCTTGCATTGCATGATGAAAAAGGATGAGAAAGAGCTATTTATTACATCAACAAAACTTTGGTTGGATATGAATTAAACTACTCACTCATTGAATGATCCTATCTTGCTATGGTTTTTGCTACATAGAAGTTAAGACATTACATGCTACAACAAAAAACCATGCTCATGTCCCGAATTGATCCATTGAAGTATCTCTTAGGAAAATCAGCTCTCACAGGTCACCTAGCCAAATGGGTCATGATCCTAAGTGAGTTTGACATAGAGTATGTAGACAAAAAAGCAATAAAAATCCAGGTGATAGAAGATCAGCTCGCAGAGGCATCAGTTCTTGATGATCACCCATTGCTTTCAGAATTTCCAGATGAGTCCATTTTCTCCTTCATTGAATCCAATGAATGGAAACTCTACTTTGATGGCTCACATACTAGGCATGGATCGGGGGCAGGCATCATGTTTTTCACCCCACAAGGTGATGTCATACCAAAATCTTACTGAATCGCATTTGCATGTACCAACAACATCGCTAAATATGATGCACTGGTCACTGGACTCAAAATTTCTATTCAATGGAAAATCCAGCACCTCAAGGTGTATGGTGATTCTTAATTAGTCATCTGATAGGTCACTGATGACTATGAAACTAAGGATGAAAAGCTAGTACCATACAAACAGTTGGCCGACTTTCTCAAGGAGGAATTTATCACAATCATTTTTTGCCAACTTCCATAGGTACATAACAAACAAGAAGATGCTATGGCCACTATTGCATCTATTATTGACATGCCAAATAATGAAGAGAGATGTAAATTTCTCATTGAGCAGCTATTTCTTTTGACGTTCAATATTATGCAATTCAAGCTTGTGTGTGACATTGTTGGTCCTGATTCCCCTTGGTATCAAGATGTCTACAATTTCCTACATGCACCCCAGCTATTACCCTTGCCTTATCCCAAAACAAGCATCAAGCTCTTGTCCATCAAGCCTCCCATTATGTCATCATTTTGATACTCTTTATAGAAGAGACTATGACCAAACCCTCCTTAGATGCCTCGATTGACGAGAGGCTGACACTACCTTACATGAGGTCCATGATGGTATTTTTGGTGGACATTTCAATGGTTTGAGCCTTGCCAAGAAGTTGGTTTGAGCAGGATATTACTGGCCCACCATGGAGCAAGATGCTCATAAATTTTCTAAGAAATGTTACAAGTGCTAGATTCACGATAATTTGATTCATGCTCTAACACAGGATCTACAGCCAGTGGTTTCTCCATGGCCCTTTTCTCAATGGAAATTTGACCTTGTAAGAAAGATCACACCCCTATCTTCTGACGACCATAAGTATATCATCACAGCCACTGACTACTTTACCAAATGGGTGGAAGCTATCCCAATGACATACATCACCAGCAAACAAGTTTCCAGATTCATCCTAAATTATATCATTTTACCTTATGGAGTTCCTCTACCCATTATTACTAACCATGGTATCCCATTCCAGAACAAGGATGTTACACAGCTTTGCGAGAAACTCAAAATCCTTCATGGATTTTCTAGCATCTATTATCCATAAGGCAACGACTGAGCAGAGGCATCTAACAAAACCATCATTAAGATCGTGCAAAAGAATGTTAATGATGCTTGCCATGATTGGCACTTACAACTCAACCCAACTCTATGGGCCTACAGGACTACCATTCACACCTCCACTAGTGCTACTCTATACTCTCTAGTCTATGGCGTTGAGGCCATATTTCCCCTCAAGATTGAAATTCCTTCATTGAGAGTATCCTTACAAGGCATTTTTGATGATGAGCAGTATAGAATTTCTAGATTGCATGAGCTCTAAATGCTTGATGAGTGGTGAAAAACCACCTTGGTACATTTGCAAGCCTATCAAAACTGTGTAAAATAGAGTTACAACAAGAAAGTCCAAGCTTTCCATTTTGAGATTAGAGACTTGGTTCCAAAGATGAATTACAAAACCCAGCCACACAGACAGAAGACTGGGAAATTTGAACCAAATTGGGATGACCCTTACATAGTCATAGCATCATATGGGTTCAGAGTGTATCAGCTTGCAACACCAGAGGGAGAACCTTTGCTAGAGCCACTGAAAAACATGCACCTTCATAATTATTATGCATGATTTATGGAAAAACTACAAAAAAATTACAAAAAGTTCCTTAAAAATGTACAAACAAATTACAAAAAATTCTGAGACAATATCAAAAAAATAAAAAAAGAAGAAAAAAGAAAAAAAAAATAAAAAAGAGCAAAAAATGGTTTCCTTGATGAAAACCTAGCAAACAAGCATCTTGGCACGCAAAAATAGAAATCAAGAGAAAAATCTCATCCACAAGTGAAAACCTAGCAAACAGGTGCTATGGGAAACTACCATGGTGAAAACCTGGCAAACAGGTGCCACGCATAGTAAGTTGTTGCTCCATTATCTATCATGGTTCCACCAGGTATCTTAATGTTCTTTCCTGATCATATCCTTCAATTTGCATCGATCGTAGTTCCCTTTTATGGCCTGTAACTGGTTGATGTTCTTTGTCTTACCCTTGATATACCCAATCCATCTATCCTTTTGGCCTCTATACATAGCCTCTTTGTTGTCTAGGGGCAGATTCTTGGCACTCAGCGTCTTTGAATTTGAATTTGAAATGGGCGAAAGACCTTGAATGTGGTTACCCATGAGATTCCTCGACTATCCGATTGGAGATAACACATTGTAAATATCTTAATGACCTGAAAAAATCCTAAAAATCCAAATAAGCAAAAATTTTAAAAAAATCAAATAATGTTCTAAAAAAATTGCTAAAAATTCAAATACGATCCTAAAAAAAGACCAAAAAAAATCAAATATCTCAAAAATCCTAAAAATTGCAAAAATCTTTTAAAAAATATGCAATAAATTTGTACATATCTTCTTTTTGTGACTCAAACATCATATTTGCCAACACCAATGGCAGAATCATCAACTTGTGCTTAAAAAAATCATCTGTGATCTGAATCATTGTGACTCAAAATTCAATCTGGTTGGACTGTTCAATCTTTCAACCTTTGCTATCTATCAATCTGTCCAAGCTATCAATCAATTTGGAATCTAAGCTATCAATCAACGAAAATTTAATGCAAGTAACAAATGATCAAAATGGTTATTGGCTCACATTGTTTTTGTGAGTACTTTTGATTTTCTTTTTTGATCATGTTCCTATGCTACTCGATGATATTATCTAAACTTATGAGAGTAGCCGGGATGGTTCATGACCAGTCTTTTGCTTTATTTTTTTCTTCCTGTTTGATAATCTCATGAAATTTTGGGGCATGTCTACTACATGCTTTCAGGATGAAGAAGATCATCCTCTATCTGCATCGTGTTTGTTTACGCAAAAAGGATGACCTTTGTGCTCTAACTTTTGTGCCACAATGCATCACATCCGCTCTTGCAATATCAAAATAAGCTCTTATCACAAAATTGCACTTTGAAAGTCAACATATTTCTACTAACATTTCTTTGTCTAATTTCCGCTTTCTGCTAATAATTCTTCAGTCAGTCCTCACAGTCATCTTGGTCTATGACTCTAGTATATCAACAACAAGTACATCCTACATACATGCATTCATAAAATGGAGAAAACAACAAAAACATGTGCATTTTTGCATTCATTCATTTTATACATAAGAAAAATTTCAAATATACATTTGCATTTTGCATTCATACATTTGAAATAGAAAAAAAGACAAAAATACTTATTGCATTCATAACATATTTTATTGCGTAACAAAGGAAATACATTGCAATACATAAGTGTCATCATATAATAGGAAAGTAAAGCATATACATAAGCATCCATCCAGTGCATCATAAAATAGTTGCATATTATATATGTGTGTATCTCAAAAAGTGTCAGAGTACAAAAATCAAGGTGTCTGTATACACTGAGGCGCGTAGGCTCATAATCTATCACATGTCTATTAAAATTATCCCTCTACTAGAGAGACCTCCTATGTACCCCTGCTCTGTCAATCCTCCTAATCCTTTTCATGTCTAGACAATGAGGCTCCCCCTAGCTGGTGCCCTATCTGTCCTGATCTAGGTGGCCCCCTTGGTCCCAGCACTCCCTCACTACTCTATGTCCTATGGGAATGTGACCTGCTAGATGACGCTCTGTAACTCAATACCCACTACTCTTGCGGTACCTCTCTCCTATACATATCCTTCCAATACTGTGACTCTTCTCAGGCATCCCCTAGCATCTTGGCAGCCTTGTGTGCACTAGAATCACTGATGGTACTGATAAAATTTCATGACTCCTCCTCAGCTCTCTGTTCCCTGGCCATAGCGGTATCTCAAGAGGCAGGAAATGTATCCCTCTCTACTCTCAACCTATCCATCTGTGCTATGAGTGATGATTTCTTGACAATCCATGATGCATATTCTACAGTCCATGATGCATGATCTATAGTCCATGATGCATGCTCTGTAGCCCATTAAGCTCTATCTATATCTCTCTCCAATGCCAACTGGTCTATCTGGCTTGTAATCTCTGTGATCTTCCAACTGTCTCTGATCTTCCAACCTATCATCTAGACCCTGTATGGCATCCCCATGTGGTGGCTCATCCCAGTCCTCATCCATCTGCATCGACATATCACTAAGATCCCTATCATCCTAATCATTATCATCATCCTCATTTGACTCCTCCTCCTCATCCCCCTCATCCTCATCCTCCTCCTTGGTGCTCTCATCTTTGGGCACCCACACTCTTGGTATCGCCACATCAGGATCTGTCAGAGGAATTGGCTTGTGCAAAGAAAACCATCTATCATACTCCTCTATGGTCCTTGCATATGCTACATCTACACCTAATCCCCATGGTCTAGGTTGTAACTGCTCAAACTCTACATATGCCGCCTGAGGCCTAAGTGCTGCACCCCATATCTTGGTGTCGACCCTCGACCGAGAAAATAATGTTGTACCTATTGGTACTCCATGTATCTCTCCAAACTTCTGGTGGACTCACTCTAGTAGCTGCATCTAAATAACCATGTAACCCATGATGAACCTCCCAATGAGGTACCTCTTGTGTCTGCAATATGGAAGCTACTCCATATCATCATCCCATATGGGGAAATCTCTGTATGGACGCTAGGTAAAGTCTCTAAGTAGATCTATCTCATGACGAAAATGCAATGTATATCCTAGTGGCACCGGTGCTAGTGCCCCTCAATAGTAGTAAACATATGGCATCTCTGGGAAAAAAACTCTTTTAGAAATGGCCTAGAAAACAACTATGTGGTCATATGCCCACACCTGCAACAATGTGATTCCACTGTTGATCGATAGTCCCCCTTTGTAAGCCAACTGGTGGAGCTAGTAGTATGTCATCGCTAGCATGCATCCCCCCCGTGCGAACACTATACCCTCCATGATCATCTACTCAAGGACCCCCCCAACCAATAGGGAATCTGTGGCCTCATCTATCTAGTACTAATAGACATGAAATAGCCCCACAGATAACAATAATCAAACTATCATGCTTCCTTGCGACTGTCTCCTACCGGATCTCGTAATCCCAGATGTCTAGGTCATCATCATCACTATCAAACAATATATGCAATGCTAACCTCCCTATAGTAGGGTCATACTCTACTAGCTCACCATGTATCTGAATCTTGAGGATGTGCCATACACCCTCCAAAGACACGGTCGCCTCCCCTATAGGTAGGTGGAAGGAACTAGTCTCCGAGTGCCATTGCTCTGCCAATGCTGTGATCAATCCCCAGTTTGCCCTAATCTTAGGTATGTACGTAATGTAATATAATCCTAAAGAGGCTAAGATCTACCTCTCATCATTTCTCAACTGATGATAGATATCCAGGAATTCCGGTCTAATCTCTTGTGTCTGCAGAATTGGCAACTCCTCCTGCGATCACCATGCGACTTTGGTCAACTTTCTATACTTTTTGTTTCTTTTTGAAAAACCTAGGACTTTTTTTGACCTACTTTGACCTAATTTTGACCTTGTCCTATCATTTTGACCAATTTAGGGAATTTTAGGGTGGTTTAGGAACCCCCAGACCCTATTTTGAGGCCTTTCTGACCACTTGCGTAGGTTATCTTACCACCTACGCAGAATGGCCTCCCACCTGTGTTGCATGTATAGGTGGTCATCCCACCTATGTTGTCTATGTAGGTGGGCATGTGACCTACACAGGTGGGCATGTGACCTGTGTAGGTGGCATGTGTAGACCCCTACAGGGCCTTGTTTGACCCTGTTTGACCTCTAAAACTACCTAGGAAAGTGTGCAAATCCAAAAACCACTAAGAGGACTAGATATACTCACCTCAGGTCCCGTATCATCTAACCATTAGTAGCTACAAACTCATTCCCTGCGCTGATTCTCCATTGGCACTCGATCCATCTTCCTTGTTCCAAAGCTCAATTCTTCCGAATGAGAGTGAAAATGAGCTCCAAAACCCTTCCAAGCCCTTTTATAGCCTCTTGGTTTCCTAGATAGATGTGCAACCCTTGAATTTTGTATTTTTCATGATTATTTTGACACTCTAAACCTCATATATTTTGTGTTTGACCTCCAATTTTTTATCCATTCATTGTTGTGGATCTGTCTCGGCATTGTTGACAAATCGACCTATCATTTACATTTTTCAGATGATTTCTCGAGGGACACCTATGTATCCCATTATCACTGGGGAATTTTTTAATGCTATTTTCTTCAGGATTCTTTGACACAACACTCATAATTGCATTGTATCAAAGAGGGGAAAAATGTAGACACCTAAAAATGGTTCGAGCCTACTGGTCTACGTGTTTTAACATTTTTAGCACTACAATCGAAATGTTGTTTTGCGAACTAATTATTCCTCTATGTGGTGCATATGATATTTATTGTATGGCGACATTATGTCTTTCATCAATGTTTGAATATTGCAAGATTATTCAATTATTTACTAACAATTCTACTTTCTCTATCAAATCGATCATTTTCCAAACCATTTACGATCCACCCTAAACCAATCCTATTCGATCCTAAGCTGATCCTATTCGATCCTAAACCATTCCAAACCTTCCTAAATCAATTTAAATCTATCCTATTCTATTCCTAATCACTTGAAGAATTGTTTGGACTCATTCTGACCATTTTGGGGCATTTTCCAAGATCACCTATGCCTAATTAACCCAATTTTCAAACCAATCAATCAAACCCTATTTAGATTTCAATTAATCTTATCATCATTTTAGGAGCATTGTCCAAGATCATCGATGCTTTGTATCCCCTTAATTAACCATTTGATAACATTGTCAAAGATCATCGATGTTATGATCGCTATCAATCTATCAATATCAATTCAATATTGTTGTTCATTATTGTCAATACTATTTTTGATTATCATTTCACAAACATTTTCCAAGATCATCGATGTTTCCCCATTTCAATTTCAATCTTACGACGTAATCAAAGTTCATCGGCACTTTTCAATCATTTCCAATCATCATTACGTGGGCGCATTGTCAAAGTTCATCGATGCCTCATGTTTTCCTAAACTATTCTGAAACCCTCATAATTTATCCTAAACCTTATCAATATTATCAAAACCCTTTCAATTCAACATCAACACCTTCAATTCGACCTATAACCACTAATTTCCCCCTTTGGATGAATAACCCATAATTTACCCTAGGTCCTAATTGAATAAATAAATAAAATTTATTTATTCCCTTTTCCCTAAGTCTCCAATAATTAATTAATTTTTATTAATTAATTGGCTAATTTCAATTTATGAGATTTTTTATAATTTCATAAATCTAATTTGATTTTGAGAAATATTTGAGAATATTGAATTATGGATTTGATTAAAGATTCATATCTCACCTAAATATCATATCCCTTAATTGAGGATTCTCATCCCTATTAAGGTGCTTCACAAATATTTTCAATATCTCCTCATTTGATCTCCCCCATATCATGCTTCCTAACATCCTACAAACCAGAATCTGCATTTATGCATAGATTTGTGCTATCTCACCTAAATGTCTCTCATTTTCTATAAAATGGGATGCATTCCTCTCATTCAAGGTTAACCACAAGATTTTTTATAACCTTAAGAATCATAAATCTTTTAGTACTCTCATTAGAAAACTTGGATTCTTGTGCAAAGTGTGTGTGTAAAGAGAAACATTAATCTCATTATGCAGAAGAAAGAAGGGCATTAGAACTACATTTTAAGGGAGTTTGTTTGTGTTATCTTGCATATGTTTCAACTCTTATTTAAAATGGTTTGAATGTTAGATTAGTTAGGGTAGCATATTGTTTAGGGTTTGTAGTTACCTAGATATGCTTTCTAGTCCCTTTTCTAGTCTTACAAGAACTACCAAGAAAAACCAAGATGCTCCTACATCAGTTATACTTGAAATTTAAGATTTGTTCTTTTCTAAGATATGAAAAGATCATACATTGAAAGTCGAGCATTACATCATAGTTGGAGAGTCCGTGGGTGAAAAGAACTCACCTTCTGATTTATCATACAAAAGTTTTTTTATCATCCTGACCCACTAACTTTACCTAAACTAAAATATGGTCGTTGGTCAACATATTCTTCAATACTTCAAACTATCTTAAATGGTAGACAGTTGTAGATTTTACTTGACTATCTAACCAATAGGAACTAACATCGTCAGGGAAGTTGGAAGATTTTTGAATATTAAATTGAACAAAGATTGAGTTGTTATGAGATTCACTTGATATGTTTTGTATACCTTGTATTTATGGATAGTTGGATGTATTATTACTTATTGTAGGTGCTATTTCATCTATGCATATTGGTTCCTTATAGATACCTATGAATATTGATGCCTCTGGATCAAGTGTTTGTGCTAGGGATATTAGTTGAGGCAACACTTATGATTTGTTTGCAAAAGATTACATTGTTTTCTCTTTGGATGACCTCTTAGGTATGTCTAGTGGTAGTGTCATGATGGAGGGTGAGAGAATTCATGTATGAGATGGTGATAAATTTTTTTCTTGTTGCAAGTATCTTGATGGAGCACATGGAGAAATTTAATTCATGATAGTATATGTGGCTATAGGGATTGTTCCTTTGTTGATATTTGTGGTTACTTATTTCCACTTATGCAATGTATAAAAAAAGTGGGAGAATGTTGGGGAAATAGGTGTTGTAAACCTTACATTATAATGTTTATTATTGTATTATTTTATTTATTATTATGTTACACCTAATAACACCTAGATGGATGCACAACATGTAAATATTCTTTCAGAATATTATTGGGCCACTTGATGTTTTATTGTAACATTGTTATATTATATTAAAATTATTTAATGTTAGGGAAATTAAATTAATAAATTACCTAATATTAAATGTGAGTTCAAGGATTAGGTAGAAAATGGTTTTAGCACATGACCCTAATGTAATACCACATGGTGTTTTATTGGGAGCTTTTTTCTATAAAAAAACCCAAAAGGTAGTTGTTGAGGTTAGCCAAGTAAGCATTTGTGGAGGTTGGAAGCGTGGTATGAGATGTGTGGCTTTCATGCTTGTTCACATAGAGTGTTTGTTTATGGCTAGAGTTTCAAAGGCTTTCATGGATGTATTGCAATTTTGAATTACTAAACAATAGATGGATCATGAATTCTTTTGAAGGCTTGATTTTTCCCTCATCAAGGGTTTCTAAAGGTATATATTGTGTCATATTTTCATAGGTATATTGTCTATTCTCTTGCATGTAGATACCATGTACTTATTTGATTAATTTATAATATGATTTATGCATATGGTAGAAAGTTTACTTACAATTATTTTATGACATAAACTTGCATAATGGCATGTTATTTGTAAAGTTGTTACATTTGGGATGCTCTAATCAAAATTGTGCATCATAAGAAAGTGAAAGGGCACGAGTATGAAATTTTTATTCTTATATATATTTTCACCTTTCTATGCATATGAGATATTAGGTAGATGTATATCAAAGTAAATAAAATGGTCAACATCTGCCACTAATGTGAAAAATTTCCCTTCTTCCAGATAATCGTCCAGTAGGCCATGTAGTATATTTTCTTTAATCCTTATCTATAGTACACCAAACAACATCCCAAATATTTTTAACCTCACCCCGTCACCCACTTATCAATAGACTCTCCCAATATCATACCATACATACAAAACTAAACTAAATTATATATGACCAAGTTAACAACTCATTTACACATACATCTAACAAATTTAACCTTATACTTCTACCTATATCCATATTAATGGACCTCTTTTGACATAGGTCTACAAATGAGTTGTCAACCCAAATACAAATATCACAACAAAAAGTAAAAAATATAAAAATGAGACATACTAAGAAGAGTTATACAATTGAGGACATATGTGATGTAGAGTGGTAGGGTGGTTATGATTAAACAAGGTTGAAAAGAAAGAATAGACTTATAAGGGAAATGAAAGGCCCCCAAAAACTCTTCAAAAGACCTAAAGACACCAAAGGCTCCAAGGGTCCAAAAATCTAACCAGGACTTTACCCAATGCTGAAAATGGTTCCAAACACCTTTTTAGGTCTATTAAAAATGAATTAAAAAGGTTATTTGGTCAGCAACCCCACCCAAAACTCTCTCCTTGAAACACACCTAATAGGCCTAGGCTGTTGGTAGCCCAACAATGACCTAAAATGACACTTTTCTCACAAATTATCCAAACAAATTCCACAAAAAGTTAGGTTTCTAGATACCCATTATACTTTTATAAAACATATCAAAATCTTTCATGTTGTTACTTAGGACTAACTATCCAAAAAACTGACTATACTATGTTTTTAGAGGGCTAAAAGTGTGCATTAACAAAGGAATAATGAGTTATCTTTACTCCCAAATACTAAGACTCTCAAAAATCTCTAGAAATGACTCCAATACAAGGAAAAAAACCAATTTGGCCCCTTGACCCCTGCAAGCATAGAAGCCCCAAATTGCACTAAAAAACCCCTACAAACTAGGGCTTGAGAAATGTCATGCTTCCTAATGATTTATTCAACCACTAAGAGTTATTACACCATCAACTTGGTGTACTATAACAACTTCATGAAGAAAATAGGGTCCTCCAATGGGTAGATCCTCTGCTGCTACTCCCTAGCCACCAATTTCAATACATTTGCATGCCCTCAAGCACTCCAACTAGACCAAATGGATGGTCATCTAAATTCTATGACTTAATCCTACATTATTATGTATATATACATATGATACATGTCAATAACCCATCCCCAAGTAATAGTTAGAATAGAAAGAGGATCGTTACATCAGTTTGCTCAAGAAAAATAATGTAAAATGACTGTTTACAACACTTGTGACTATGTGATTAAAAATTCAATGTAGAAATCTCTAAAATTGGATCAAAACAACATAAATTACATAACTTAAGACATTTTAATGATAAAACAATTAAGGAAATACAATAAGAAACTCAAAATATGCAAGAAATGTATGAATTTTGTTGTATATTTATGTGTACAATCCATACAATCCTTCACCAGTCTGTACTCTACCTTCTCCAAACATTCATGGAGGTTTTGGAGATTGTTTCTAACACCCACAACCAATAATAAGTGGTTGGAAATGACTAAAACATGTTTAAAACTCCTAAATGCTATTTGCCTCCTAAATGTAACTAACAGTTGGAATTTAAATATTTGAATTTCCAACTTACAAATTATTTCTTATTTCATCTAATTAACTCCTCCAACTAAATGGATTCAATTCCTAATTGTTTCTAGGACCTAATTGACCCATCTTAATCAACTTAGACCCCCTTTGGCACTATTGGCCACCCTTACATCAATTTTGGTACTCAGTCCTTTGTTTGGACTTCTAGGACTTATTACACTTTTATTGCATTTTTTATTAAAATTTTCTATTAAAGGCTTAATAACATCCTAATTCACATTTAGGGATGCTTTAGATACTCTATCTTCATCAATTCTGATGGTGAACATAGGTGTTTTCATAGGTTCCCCTACACCATACACCCCACCTTTAAAGTAACTCTTGTCCCAATAGTTAAAGGACTTGGTCTTCTTGCCACCCATTCTTCTAGATGGATACCTACCCCTTTTAGACTGCTATTGCAATAAATCCTTTCCCCTATGCTCAAAACCTACACTCAAAGAGTTAGAACCAATAAAATAAAACTTATTACAAACATTGCCCTTGTATGCCTTCTATTTAGGATAGTCAACTTGTGTCCTCTCAAACTGCCCTTGCATCTTCTCTTTAGGATCAAAAAGACCCCTGCTACTTCCTTCCATAGGCATGCCACTGTCACCCTTCCTTAGTGATACCATAGGACACTGCATAGTCCCCATCATAACTCCTTCTCCATTTATCTATCTCCTACTTCACAATCAGTCTGATATAACTATCATAAACTTTAGATTTCATTACCAATCAAGTGGTCATTTGCTTCTAATCTGATGCCACAGATCCCTGCACCTCTTGTTCCTGCAAACCAACATAAGTTTTTGAACCAAACACAATGATGTTCCTACCCTCAACAACAATATGGTTAGGTAGGGGTGTGAGGGTATAATTTTTTCCATCCTTATGAACAATATAAACATTCTCCAACCCTTAATGAATGGTCTATCTTGAGTTTTTCCATGGTCTTCTCAAAATGATATGACAACAATTCATAGGGACCACATCACACAAGACCCTAACAACATATTCAACTTGAATTTAGGAGTCAAAGTTGAGTTGTGCAAGTAATTATATATTTTAATTATTAATTGTTATTTTCTTTCAATTTTGGAGAGAGTCCTTTTAGGAGTTAACTGAATGTGTTGTCATTAAGGTTTGCTTGATTAGGGGAAATGGATCCTCATTAGGGGGATTCTTCTCTCATTCTCTATTAACAGGGTTTTGGGAGCATTTTTGGAAGCTTTTGTGTGTGCTTGGTTTTGGAGCATAATTTTGGAATTCTCCTTGCTTGAATTTTGGATTGTGCATTCTTCAACAGATATTGAGGTAGGGTCTTGTTCATGTCAATTCTAGTTTTTTAGATCCCTATCTTCTATGCGTCTGAAAAGCTATGAATCCTTTCTTGGTAATTCCTTGCTTGTTTATTTTGGGTTTGATTGATTTCAATTGGAAAATATACTCTTAGATCAATTTCGTGTTTTTATTCATGCTTGCATGTCAGATCTGTGCTTGTGGGCATAAAGGGTTTCGTTTTATGGCATTATGAGTAAAAGGGTATTAGGGTTTCCAGTTTGAAATTGTTGTTGAAATATGGGCTTATGGAACCCTAGATCCCTAATTTTCAAAGGAAAATGTATATTACCTAGTATAGAAGTGCTGTCAAAATTTCGTAGGAAAATACCCTATGGTTCTCCTAGAAAATGAAAAATTAAACTGCCCTATAGTGGAAAGAAAAAAAAAATTCCTCCTTTGTAAATTGCTCTTTGAAATTATTGTTAAAAAAAAAAAAAATGCCCTCTGTTAAAAAAAATACAGAGTTAAAAAGAAACTACACCAGTCAAATTAAAATTGACAAAAAGACAAAAAAAGAAAGAATCTACCCTCTTAATTTCCGTTTTCGGAAATTAAATAAATATATAAATAAAAAACTCTTTGTTAAAATGTTCTTTTTGATAAATTGTTATGAGACGAAATTAATTTTAAAATTTTTTTTTTTTTGGCAGCATGATTGTCTCGGGGTTCTTTTTATTAAAAGAAAATTTAAAAAAAAAATTTAAAAAACATAGGAGGGCGGGTGATAGGGGCCACCGGACCCCCTGTCCCCATCCATAGGGTCCCGCGTGGAGTACCCTGCCGTGGGAGGCAGGGCCTGCCGCCGCACAGTGGGACTGCCGGCGGTCTCCCCAAGGGGAGGCGACAGTGTGGGGTGGGGGCCACAGGGACCCCCCCATGCGAATTGCCTTTTTTAAAATGTTTTTTTTATTTTAATTTAAAATTAACTTTTGTTTAGTTTATTATTTAGTTTAATTAAATTTGTTTAAATATGGGTTTAGTTAATTAAATTGAGTTTAATCTTTAATTTAGTATATTAAGTTTTAAATTAATTTAGTTAATTTTTAAAAAAAATTGATTTATGAATAGATTCTAAATTAATTTATTATTAATTTCTAAATTAATTTAGAGTTAATGTTAGATTAATTATAGGTAATTTTTTTTTAATTTATTTTATAAATTGGTAAATGAGGAATTTTTTTTTTTTAAAGGGATTATTTATTTTTTTTCTTAAAGGGGAAAATTAATATATTTTCTAATGAATTTTTAAACCAAGGGGGTTTTATTTTGTCATTATTATAAATTGACTGTTAGTAATCAATGGGTTTTGATGGTGTAAACTAGATAATGGTAGAGTCATTATGGGATGAATTTTATTAATGCTAGGTTACACCAAAGATTTCATAATTTTGTAATTATAGCTACAAATTGGTAATTATTCCATGGATGTGTTTATATGCTGATTTTATAAATAGATCTATAGGATATGTTAACATTGCCAATGTGAAGTATTTAATTATCTTTGGCTAGTAATTGTAATGGGTAAATGAATTTGCATGATTAGGGATTATAAATTTGTTTACTCATATGTTAACATTATATTTGATTTGATGCAATCTGAATATGGAATATTGTACTATGATGTACTTTGGGTGCGTGTTTCTATGAATTGAGTGTTCTCTCATGTTATCATGTTTTCGGGTATCTGGATGACCCTTAGGATTTAATCTAGAGGTTTTCGAGATTATACTTTCTGCACGGTGTTTTATGTAATGTCATTTGGGTTTATATGATGATGTTATAGTCCTGATTTCCTATACCCAACCTAATTTTGTTATGATGTGCTTATGGCCTTATGAGTATACTGTGGATGTGATTGTGGTTATTGAGAACCTATGTGCTACTGAATGGGTAGGATGAGATTTGTGGTTATGTATATCTTCTTGTCTTGATCTTGAACCTAGGTAGGTTAACTAAGTGTATAGTGGGGAAGTGGCTTGCAATAGGGGTTCAGAACCCTAAGCGGTTACTAGGTAAACCCATTGGCAAGTTACTTAATAAGTGAAAATATAATACATTAAAGGGGTTTAAAATGAACTAATAAGATGTTTGAGTCTCTATCCATGCCTTGAGTGTTGTCACATGATAGGATGGGAGTTAGGATCCTTGTCTTCACGAAAGGATCACTGAGCCACATAGTGTCACCTGGAGGCCAGGGTCAAGAGGTACTACTAGGGTTACCTTCAAGGTTGGACTTATGTGATGACACCTCCCTATATACAGCTTAGGTTATCCTACATGTGTCGGTTGCATTTGGTGTTGTTTAGTATTCTTTGTTATGGTTTAGATTGCTTCTAAGATCTTCCTTTGCATTGAAGTATGAGGTCATGTGTACCTTGTTTTGTGTTCTTGTTGTATACCCCGTGTGATGGGCCTGTTACTATCTCCTCGGCATGGTGGGAGTGGACCTTTGGTTCCACATGGTCGGGTGGTAGTGAATCTTATTACCATTGAGATTTCGACGGATTCTTTTTCATGCTTGGAAGTGCTTTGATGTAGTTCTATCTTCTGATTCCTTTAGAGACTATATTAGTTTCATGAGTTGTATATTTGCACCATATGTTTATATTGGTTATCATCCTTTGGAGGATGCATTGTATTGTTTATTATGTATTATTACATACCATGCTATTTATGCAGTGGATGTTGATTAGGTAGTATAACTTATGGTATCCGTTGTATATGTAATCTTTATTATGAGATGTATGTAATCGGTTTCAGATTATGTAACCTTTATGTCAGTTCTTTATTATTGTAATCGTAGATTAGTTTTTTTAAGTAATTCTACGTCAAGGAACCCTCGAGGAATGTTAATCATGTACGTGTTGTATTTAATGTATGTCATGTACTTCATTGTGTTGCTTCCGCAATGTTATTAATATTGTTGTAAAAATTTATAAAAAAAATTATTCCGTGAACTTAGTGTCATGTTTTAGGTTAAGTTCTCCTGGGTTCCCCGGCGAGGCATTACAACAATAGTTTTCTTTTAGCAATTTTTTTTTTTTTGTTTATTTTCATAAATTTAGACTCTCTGATGCCCTAATTTTGGCATTCAAAGTTTGTAGATGAGAACTCTATATATTGTAATAGAAATTAATGTAATAGGGCCAAATTCCTAATGCAATAAAATATACAATTTGGTGCTTTATTCATGGTGTGAAATATCTGCTATCTATGAGAAAGTAATGAATTTGTGCATGCTTGTTCATTATTTTCAAAGAGCCAATTGATTATTGTATTTCGAATCTGCATTTATTTTAGTTAGAGTTTGTTGTTATCTATCTACCTTATTGTGACGAATGCATGGAAGAGATCATCTATTGGTATTTATGATAAATCTGTCTCGTATGTGCGCACATCTTGGTGGTTTGATGATTTGATAGGTTTTGAAAATATTGAACGATGAATATGTTTTCTCTCCAAACCATTGTATCCATCGAGTATAGAATTGTGACATCATCTGTTTATACTTCGTGGGTTTGTTCCAAATCTCTCCATCATTCAATTTGAAAGGGAAGATCAACAACGGTTTATGTCCATTAGGATTACATTTTCAACAAGTTCATTTCATTTCTTGTTAGCCTACTCATTTAAATTATGTCATAATTTTGAAATTAATAATCTTGAAAAATACAAAATTGCATCTTTAATTAAAACACAAATCTTTGATAAATCGGAAAATACCAAAAAAAAGTACTAAATTTTTTTTGCAGTTTGATGTCTTGAACATACTGGATAAAAGGCCTCCTTGTGAACATTCAAATTTATCTTCAATTGAGTAACCAAGTAGGTTGTGACCCAACCTCGGAGAACCTCGGGAATAACTTCGTTATTCTTTCAAGAGAGGAGACTAAATCTTGAGATCCTAGCCATTGACTTGTGTAAAAACAATGCTCAACAGTAAGTAATCATAACAAGTGATAAAATAATAATTTGTTAGGGGGTTTTAGAATAATCTAAAAGATATGTTTCCTAACCCATACTTTAGTGCTATTATAGGATAATATGGAGGATGAGATGATGCTTTTCGCCTTGAGGGGTGTGTGTCTGGCATCGTTAGTGACTTTGTCTATTTGAGAGTTCACTGATACCATGTATGGTCACTTGAGTGTCGGGGTCTAGAGAGACTACTAGGAAAAGACTTAAGGGTTAGACATACATGATGACACCTTCCTATATGTATCTTAGGTTATCCTACATGTGATGGTTGCCTTTGGTATTGTGTATATTCCTTATTGTGTTTCACAAAGCTTCTAGGATCTTCCTATGCATTTTTTTTATGATGTCTTGTATACCTTTGATGTTTCCTTCTTGTTTTATACCCATGTGATTAGGCTTGTCATTATCTCCTCAACATGGTGGGAGTGGAACTTTGTGTTGGAATTAATGGGAAGTGTGTACTGAGAGGGGAGGGGTGAATAAGTACCTCTACATTTTTTGTATCTTTTAACCTTTAATCCTTTGAGTAATCAATAGTTTATCCAACAATCTACTTTATACTATCTTGATGTAAGATATATCAATTCTATTAACATAATCAAACATGTGATCATTCATATAAACATTCATGAAAGTAATTGACACGTAATACAAGATATGATAATGCAAAAACTCTTGTTAGGAAGTAAAAAATGCGGTGGGGATGACACCCACAAATTCTTCACTATCTACAGATTGGAAGGGGCCTGTTAAGGCTTACAATTTGATCACTTCTAATGATCTACCCTATTAAGAGTATCTATGGAGACCTATTAAAATCTACTATGTTAAGATCTTTAGCAACACTATTTACTGTGCACTCAGTTAAGAGATTTATAATTGGACTGTTAAATCCACCTTCCTTGAAAGGATTTTTACACTTTGCTTCACTTGTTAGAATGTAAAAAAATTATACTTTGACCTTATTGTATGTAATCTCCTATTTCTGATTACAAATCCATTTAAGATTACATGTATAAGTGTATCACCTAATGCGATTAAATAATACCTCTGTTGCTCGGTAGCCTCTGTTCTTGGTTCTTGATAACCAAATTTACCTTTTTCTATTCTAGTTCTTGAAACTTTCAGTCTAATCCATAGATGTTCTCATAGGCTTCATTCATCCTCTCATCCATAATAGTGAATGATTAAAACATCTATTTATAAGATAGATTGACCTAATTAAGTTTCACCTAAAACAATATTAACTCTAAGATCATAGGTTTACAACTTGACCTTGATCTTCTAGTCTATATGTTTTAAATTAGTTAGACTGATTAAAACACTTAAAATAATGTTTCTTATCCCTAAAGTAATGGTTTGAAAAAAAACAAGACTCTATAAATAGAATAAGACTGTTTTATCTGACGTGGAAGTCAGATCCACTTTTTGCGGGCTTCAACTAACTTTTGGTTTCTATCGGTTGGTTATGCTCTGAAATTAGTTTGACTATTTATTGATGTTCCGTGCTTTAACTATCTCTCAGGTTGTACTTTGACCTACTCATCAGGTTCCACTATTAGGTTCCTCTTCATCCTTTCCACTTTGAATTTTTGGTTTACACACAAAACTATGTCGTCAATTTTCTTTGTACTTAGCAATTTTTGGTGATCTCTGATATCTATACTTTCGGTGTTCCTAAAATTCTATTTTTTGGTTTGGTCTTATCCTATCTTTCAGTGTATGTTTACCGAAGATATTCTTTGCATACTAATGGAAAAATAATGTCATCAATCTCCCCCTTTGACATTAGTATCAAAAAATGATATGTGCAAAATACTAACAAAATGTTTAGTATGTACACCATATATATTCCTTAGTCATTTCATGACTCCCCCTATGCATATGCTGGTATAGTATAAATGTATGTACATGATAATTTTTTATTTTTCACCTTATGCTATATATATCATATCATATCATATCATATCATTATACTCCCCTTTTTTTCTTTTTCTGTACTTAGTTTCCCATCTATACATATAATTATTTTCCCCCTTTTTTGATATTAAGGGAAAAGGTTTATACCTATAGCTTATCAAAAATGTGAGAGTGTGAGGACTTCATGTCCTCCATCATCTTCTCCTATTGTTCTTTCAGGTTGTCTAGAGCAATGTGCTCAAGTGTAATCCTTGCATGCTTATCGTAGATGTTGTCTGCTAAAGACATCTCGGGGGTGGCTATCAGTTGTCTTGTTGAACTGATATGCTATTGAAGAAATGTTAGACTTGATAGAAGTTGAGCATGGAGCTCAATGAATTCTTCCCTGAATTATGTTTCTGCTTCCCACAGTTCATGTCTTAACCTTTTTATCTAAATAATTTTCTCATAATGAAACTTTATTGCATTGGCCTCGGTGGTTAAGCCATTAACACTTGTAGCTAGATCAAAATCTAACTTTTCTATCTTATAAATATGCTCCTTAGTTAATTTTTCAAGTGTGCTCAATTGTTGTATCAATTAAAAAGCTTCAACAATTTTTGGATCTAATTCACTTACTAATTCTAAAAGATTTATCTTTTTTTTTGCCACTTCTTGGCTGATATTTTCAACGGCTTTGTGCTAATATTTTTTCTCTGTTCTCTCCTTAGTTGCCTTTTCTACATTGTGATGGCCTTAGTGAGAGTGGCTAGTTGATCAAGGATATGTTTATTGTGATCAACATCAACATTGGGTACAATCTGATGCAAGATTTCCCTAGTTGTCTATAGTACTATGGAGTCTCTGTGCTTCTTTCTTAGCTTCTCCTATAGTGCCTTCCTTTGGCATATTTCACTGTACTCTTTTAGTGCTTCACAATCTAGTATAGCTGGGTCACATTTGGGTATCTCAATGATCTCATCTAGAGTGAATTCCAACTTAGTCTTTTTGGATTTCTTCTTCTTCTGAGTTTCACTTGAATGTAGGACCATCGTCATCTTCTCGGATTTGTTTATTGTGCTTGATGAAGTGATTTGGGGTGTTGCCTCTTTTTACTACTACTCATTGGTGTCATATTTTTGGTTTTGAGTGGACGTCTCCACATGAACCTTTATATTATCTATAGAAAAAATTTTCAGTTTCCTTAGGAGTGCCATCTTTTGGTTTAGATCCTTCATCGGTATCCTGATATACTTCATCTTCTTTTGTTTGTGCATCCTTCTTAGTAGTGTCTCCATCTGTTTTCTTTAAATCTCATTTTGTAACCTTGTCAGTTTTTGTTACAGTTTGAGTGGCTCTGATGACTGTCTGGTCATCGGTGTTGTCTTTCTTTCCTTCATCCCCTGTATCCTTGAGAATGCTTGAACATTTGTCAGGTGATTTGTGTTTTTCCTGAAGTATATTGATGACTTGCATCAATATTGGCATGTTTCTTGATATGTTCACCTGTGAAGTGTCAAATGTAGTGTCCTGTTCATCTGTCTTCTCCTTGACAAAAATGGCATCTTCATCTTTCTATATTTCTTTTGCTGGATCATCGATTATATCAATGAATATGTTGTCCACAATGTTTTCCATAGTGGTGTTCAACCATGTCTCATTTGCAACATCCATACCCTTGTTGCCTTTGGTGTCCAATTCCTCTTTGTCCAATTTAACATGTGTAATGATAATTGGTGCAGTTCTCTTAGCTTGATCATCCTTGGTTTCTTGATTCTTGGTTAGAGCTCTTTGTGGCTCGGGACTTTTTTCCTTAGTAGTTTTTTTGAGTATCTTACTCCAATTTTTTTTGCTATTCTTCTCTATCTCTATTAGCTTGCCATCAAGTATCTTGTAAGCTCTCATATTGGGTGAGAACTCCTATGCATGTTTCTCCATCATCTCCTTTATTTCTTCCATTTTGGATTTGGGAGGCATAAGAGATACACGAACTCTTTCCCTTACCTCTTTCTCATTCTTTAATCCATGGGTCCATCTGGCAGATATTCTATCATATAGTGCATTGGGAATTTTGTCATAGAATTGTAATGGTACATATTTAAAAGTAGTCATCATTTTGATGATTGCCTCTTCAATCTTGTTCTGGTCCAAGGGATCCATAGTTAACCATCTTCTAACTTTTGACTCATTAATTGATCCTAATTTATCCTTTAGCGCACATACTTGATCAATGGTTTTAGGCACCTTACTCTTCTCCTCATGAACACCTTCATCATGTTGTGTGTCCTCAATGTATTCCTTGGTTCTAATGAACTTTCTTCTCTTTGTTGGCCCTCTTTTCTGTGTTGATAGTTTCCTCTTGTAGGTCCATACTTGACCTTTCTTCAATGGGGAAGGACTTGTGTCCTTAGCTATCTGACTTCTAGTCCTTGAAGTAGTTGTGGTTCTAGGCTTCTTATCTAAAGTTGGTAACGAAGTATCTGAATCTATAGACTCAGAGTCACCTTCCTACTCATCCTTACCGATGGGTGACTATCCCTTGGTTTCTTCTATCTTTTCAGTTTCTTCCTCCGTAGCTGACAACCTTTTCTTCAAGTTCTTTATCATTTTATCTTTCTTCCAGTCTATTTTTTTTACAACCAAGCAAGTTTTGATTCTTTCTTTGGCCTCTTCATAAGTTCTTAACTTTGGTTGTGTTTTGTCTAAGGGTTCATTTATCAATGCATCGATTGCATTGGATGCTTGATCAATGTTTACCTCATAGTCTAATGGTTGTAACCATTCTATCCTTATTACATTAGGCTTGATGTATGTGTGGTCTATGTCAACCATGAAACACATATCATTCTTGAATTTCTCAATTAGTTTCTCTGGGATCCTTACTCTTTTCTACATTCTCTCCTTGAATCCAGTAAAGTACTCATCCATAACTATCTCAAAATTGTCTCCTAGTGATGTTATGTACTCACTGATCTGTATGGTGACTAGTCTAGTGGTATCCCATTTTACATCTCCTACTAATGGAAAATATTCTTAGAAGTAAAAGAAAATGCACATGATAAGTGAGCCAAACTTACATGTTTGTCTTTGCATTTCTGATTGTTCTAAAGTTTTTTTTTTCTAACTGGCTGAGTATTAGTTCTAAGGGACCCATCTAAGTTCCTTAATTTACAGTCTTGTATGTTGTATCCACTGCTCTAGGTGCTATTTTGTTCATCCTTCTAGCTTAAAATAATTTGTAGCCTGGGACACATGCTCCAAATTTTAGTTCATCATCTATGATAGTGGACACCTTAAGTCCTCTTCCATCACACTTGGCTCCTGTTTCTTTTCAGTTTCAGCCATGGGTGGATGTTTAAATGCCTTTACCTTATCAGTTACTAGATAACCAGTGACTACATGAATAACATCTCAGGTTATCATTTTAGGATGATCCAACCATAGTTTTTGGTTGTGAATTCTTCTCAGTACGAACTGATTCCACTCGGTCTTGAATACCTTTGGGAACAATAGGGAATTTGTGAGCCCTTTCACTTCTATGTGCTTTTTCTCATCTTGGATTTGCATAGACATTCTTTGGATCATCTTTATTGGGAGATTCTTCACTCTCAGTATAGTCTAGACTGGTGTTGTTGTTGATTCTCTATTTTCCATCAAGAAAATCATCTATTCTTTTATTGCTTTCTTCAGCTTTCTTGATAATTTCATTATGTTGTTGTTGAAATCTGAGTTCTTGTTTCATATTTTCATTTTCTTCCCTTAGCTCACCAATATCTTCTATTCTTTGAATGAGTTCAACATTAATTCTATTTGCCTCTTGACTCATAAGAATAATCTGATTTGTAATCTCATGATGATGCTTTGTAAGTCTCTGTATTTCTGATTCTTTCTCTTGTATCTTTTTAGTGATATTCCTTTTATCATCAATAGATAGTGTTATTTCTTTCTCAATTTGTCTAGCATTGTTCATGACATCAATCATTCTTACAATTTGTGTCTCTTGACTGATTTGCAGAGATTTCACTTGTCCAGCCAGATGTTGATTGATTTCATTTAGGTTTGTGATGCTTTCTTCTAATGTGTCTGATGCTTTTCTTGTAGTTGATCCTCAAGACTCAAATAAATCTGGTATCTCTTCCTCATGGTAATCTATTTCATTATAGCGAGATGCCATAATCTTTCTTTCATCTAACAACTGTCTCATCTTTATTCTAGCTTCTTTATACTGCTCATAGAAGATCTGAATTTCTAGCTTCTTATTTTCAATACTCTTATCAAGTCTGTACTTATCCATTGTATGATCTTTTCTCTTAAGCCTTTAAGCTTTCCAAATAAGAGACTTAGCTCTGATAACAATTGTTGGAATTAATGGGAAGTATGTACTGAGAGGGGAGGGGTGAATCAGTACCTCTAAAACTTTTTTATCTTTTAACCTCTATCCTTTGAGTAATCAATAGTTTATCCAACCATGAGTTATATACTATCTTGATGTAAGATATATAAATTCTATTAACTTAATAAAAAATGTGATCATTCATAGAAACATTTATGAAATTAATTGACACATAACACAAGATATGATAATGCAGAAAACTCTTGTTAGGAAGTAAAAACTGCGGTTGGGATGACACCCATAAATTCTTCACTATCTGCAAATTGGAAGGGGTTGGTTAAAGATTACAATTTGATCACTTCTGATGCTCTACCCTATTAGGAGTATCTGTGGAGACCTGTTAAAGTATACTCTATTAAGAGCTTTAGCAACATTGTTTAGTGTGCACTCAATTAAGAGATTTACAATTGGACTGTTAAATCCACCTTCCTTGAAAGGATTTTTACACTTTTCTTCACTTGTTAGAATGTAATAAAATTACACTTTGACATGAGTGTACGCAATCTCCTATTTATAATTATAGATCCATTTAATATTACATGTATAAGTGTATCACCTAATCTAATTGAATAATACCTCTATTTCTCAATAGCCTCTGTTCTTGGTTCTTGATAACCAAATTCACCTTTTGATGTTCTGTTTCTTGAAACTTTCAGTCTGATCCATAGATGTGCTCATAGGATTCATTCATCCTCTCATCCATAATAGTGAATGATTACAATATCTATTTATAAGATAGATTGACCTAATTAAGTTTCACGTAAAATAATATTAACTCAAAGATCATAGGTTTACAACTTGACTTTGATCTTCTAGTCTATGTGTTTTAAATTTTTTAGACTAATTAAAACACTTACAATAATGTTTCGTGTCCCTAAAGTAATGGTTTAAAAAAAAATCAAGACTCTATAAATAGAATAAGACTATTTTATCTGACTTGGAAGTCAGATCCACTTTTTGTGGGCTTCAACTGACTTTCAGTTTCTATCAGTCGGTTATGCTCTAAAATTAGTCTAGTTTTTTCTTGGTGTTCCTTGCTTGAACTGTCTCTCAGGTTGCACTTTGACCTAATCGTTGGGTTCCTCTTTATCCTTTCCACTTTGCATTTTTGGTTTACACACAAAACTATTGTAAAGAGGAAATATAATAATGTAAAGAGGAAAAATATATGATGATGTGTATATGTGTGGTGTTAAGGAGATGTAAGGATATAAAGATGGGGTTTGAATTGTTACTTGTTTGTGTTGATTTCCTTAACCCTATTTCACCTTTTCTTGAATTCGATTGATTGTATATTGCAATTGTGATTGTGATTAAGGGAAGATAAGATGCTCCTTTCTTTCACCCCCAAATACATAAATAGGAGATCCAAGTTTGATCAACCCCAAAGGGTTAATACACAAATGAATCCACTATTTGGAAAGAGACCAAGAAAGGGGATCTTAAATTCTGTAAATTGATTGATTAATATGATATATGACAGTAATTGAAAAGAATAGGAGAAAGTACCAACCTTGCAAAATGGCAGATTAAAGATTTCTATTTTTTGAGATTTGTAGACTATTTCTGGAGATGCTGACAGTTGATACCAAACCGAAACATAGAGACAGACAAAACCCATAAATATTTTTCCATTCTGATGTCATCTTATGAAAAAGGTCGACCCTGTACCACTTTTCCCAACTTGATCTACTCAACTCCAAAAGTATCCCTGTTTGCACAGTCTGACAGAAATCTGAAAAGGGTATCCAGATCTGGCCTCGGATCTACAGTCCCAAACCTGTACCTAAAATAAAAATGTTTGTTTTTTGGGGGGGAGGGGTTTTCCTTGGTCAAACCCCAGTTTAGGAATTAACCTTGAAATCAATATTTGAAATAAGAATTCTAGCAAGTAGTAGAATTGAATCTAACAATGAAGCTATGATATTGAATAGATATGCAATTGTAATTCAAATGTTGCAAGTATGTAAATATGAAAGCATGGACTTTAGAAACCATAAACCTTCATGATTTTATGCTTGGAAGGATAGTGAAAGAGTCTTGAGGATTCACAAAGGATCTTGAAGGAAGATCACACTATCATGATCGCTAGATCTAGGGTTTTGAATGATAGATCTTGAATACTTGCACCAAATCCCTTCAAAGGCTTGAAATCTTGAATCCTTGATCTTCAATGGAAAAATTTAATTCTTGAGAGGAATATTTGAACACCTTTACAACTTGGAAATGGATGCTTGAAACTTCACTTGATCACCTAGTTGATAATTGATAATGCTTAGAGAAAAATGAGAGAGAAATGCTCCCTTTTATATGAAATTTGGGCACAATCTTCTAAGGAGGCCTACATAGGATAATAAAATCATAATTTAAGCCTTTACCCCTAGGAGAGGACCTATATTAAATATAATTTATGAATCAACCGATTCAGAACCCGAAACAGCCGACTCGGAAGCAGGAAAGAACTTTTTGCAAAGACCGACATCTAGGAAACTGTGGGATTCTGGGTTTTGGACCCTAGGAAAGGGTCAAGGTCGGCCCTATCCTAGGATTGGGCTGAGGTCAACCCTATCCTAGGGCAGGAAAATTTCAACCCTATCCTAGGAGGTCGACCCTATCCTTGTATCCCAGAAACAAAGTCCTGCAACCCAGAATGAAGAAATCAGTCCCGAAAGTGGTATAAGGAGGAGAACATCAGGGGGGATGATGCAGAAATGGGGGATGATGGAATGGAGGTCAAATACATCCCCTAAGGAGGGATAAAAACTCTTAACATGGAAATCAAATGTGCTCACGGTAAATTTAGAAGAAAGAGATCCGGGTGGATTGCAATAAAAATAGAATATCACTAAGCTAGGAACATGAGCCCCCAGACTAATAATTTTAGCTCATCATACATACATAAGGATATGGAAAGTAAAGAACATTCAATTATAGAAAAAATATATGATGAGATAAGTAAGACAAGAACAACAGTATTGATAAAATAGCTTCACGATCTAATCCTATTAGCATGAAAGAAAAAGAGAGAAAACAAAAAGTGATTACCTCACCTAGTAATATTTCCACCTTACTATGAATCACCAAGGAGGGAGATCCCCTAATAGGTTCACCCATAAACTGTGCTTGTAATTGTAAGTGCATCTTCTGATGACTTTTTGAAAATACCCATAGATCCACATTCTTGTGTCACTATGGAGTATAAAATGCGTGTCCATTCAGGATTTAGAAACTTATGTGCATTACCTTTCAAGGATTTAGCATATCATAAAAGGGTGCATACCTCTTCAGGATTTAGCAACTTATGTGTGTTACCCTCTGAGGATTTAGCAAACATAAAAGTAAAAATGTGTGTCTCTTCAGGATTTAGCAACTTGTGTGCATTACCTTCTGAGGATTTAGCAAACATAAAAGTAAAAATGTGTGTCTCTTTAGGATTTAGCAACTTGTGTGCATTACCTTCCAAGGATTTAGCAAACATAAAAGTAAAAATGCGTGTCTCTTCAGGATTTAGCAACTTGTGTGCGTTACCTTCCGAGGATTTAGCATGTTGCGAAATGTAAACTATAGTACAAGGGAGACCCTATATATGCCCCCCTCCTTATCATGGATACCCACTAGGTAGGATAAGGAAGAGGAAGAGGATACCTACTTCACATGGTAAGGAGATATATAGATTTACAACAATGTATACTATATTCTTAGTGAAGAGTGTCAACCCTTACATCTAAGAACATAGATAATCATGAAATAGATATGTCACTTATGGAAAACAGGATCCTCAAAGAGGAAGAGATCTCATCAACAATAGCCCTAACATAGAGGAGTGCTTAGGATAAGATGTCATCTTCACAAGACAAGAGGGACCCAAGATTAAATCATCAAGCCCCCAGCAAGGAAGAGAATGAGGAATCATGGTATGAAGGATAAAAACTCTAACCAACAAGCTAGGGAAAGAGTTTATAAAGAACATATTTGGCCAAAGAAAGAAGAGGTAATGACCTATGCCTATCACCTCTCCAAATAGGGGGGGTGTCAATGGTCATAGCATAGATCTTTAAAAGGAAAATAATGTTTTCATTATAAACAAAAGCCACTAAGCTAAGGAAATTAGATCCTTAGATAGAGGTAGAAGGAGAAAATACCTTGCCCCCTGGAGATGATGGCAAGGGATATATTAAATTATATGAAAGTTATAAGAGTGTGAGATATCCTTACAAAAAAAATGTCCTAGAAAGAATATCATGAGTGTAGGAAATAGAATGTAGAGAGAATAACCAATTAGAATCAAAGCCCCATTCATGGTAAGAATATAATGGATCCTCTAAGACTGTAATAGAATACCTGTTGCCCCCCAGCTTAAGAGACAAGAGGAGAAACATGATCTAACTTGTAGAAGAAGAAGGGGAGTACCCTATGTCAAAATTATGGAGAAATTGTAGTACCACTCAGGAATACAATATGATTCCATGAGAAGCTCTATCTCTAACATATAATTTGAAATGTACACAATCAACAAGTAAATGTTTATTACTATTGTGAAAAGCACATTTGTACTTATGTAAAGCATTTTTTGGAATAGGTTTAAAACTTTCTTTCTTGGAATTTGTTAATTGGATATAAACTTTCTTAGCCACATCTTGAGGAGTGTCATAATAATCTAAGGTAGGTGTTGGAAGAAGAATATCAAGAGGAGGACGATAGTTAATACCCGCCACATGAAATTGAGAAGATGAATATCCTATACCATGCATATCATGTTTAGGAGATACATTGATCAGGTTTTTAATGCCATGGTCATTAACACCAAGCCCTAAACCCTTATAACCTTGTTTATCTACCATAGTGTATCCAGTAGTATACTTATCTAGTATAGTATTTAGGGGAGATGATTGATTATGATGTTTGTGAGAGAATGTTGTGTAAGGTGGAACAATGATTTTAGGAGAAGTTTCTTTGGATTTTCCTCTATTATCATCATGGATAGGATAAGAAGGGGAAGGTAAATCTATAAATTATTGCACATCCTCATCTTGTACCATAGTTTAAGCCTTAACAAAAGTATGAGAAGAACTAGGAATGAAAGATGGGAGAATAAGAGTAGGGTTATTAGAAATGATTGATTCAGGAATGTTAAGATTAGGAGTAGGAAGATTAGGTAATGGGATATCATCTACCAAATTCTTCACATAATAAAAAAGAGTAATAAGTCCATTACACAAATCCTTAATTAAAGTTTTGAAAGTAGGGAGATTAGTGTTTGTCAATCTTATAATAGCATAAGCAAGTGAAATATGAAGATTAACAAACATGAGAAAGTGAATGACACTCTCATAGACATCATAGGTGATATAAAGAGATGCTAAAAGAAGCATAATGAGAAAAATAGCCATACACCAAAAGAACTTCATAATGAATGAAATGCAAGAAGTGTTTTTGTATTTAGAAATGCATATTTGTGATATAAGATCTAACACCAAATAGAAGGAGTTGTCTATCACGGGTTCACCAAAATGTAAAGAGGAAAAATAATAATGTAAAGAGGAAAAATATATGATGATGTGTATATGTGTGGTGTTAAGGAGATGTAAAGATATAAAGATGGGGTTTGAATTGTTACTTGTTGTTTGTGTTGATTTCCTTAACCCTATTTCACCTTTACTTGAATTTGATTGATTGTATATTGCAATTGTGATTGTGATTAAGGGAAGATAAGATGCTCCTTTCTTTCAGCCCCAAATACATAAATAGGAGATCTGATTTTGATCAACCCAAAAGGGTTAATACACAAATGAATCCACTATTTGGAAAGAGACCAAGAAAGGGGATCTTAAATTATATAAATTGATTGATTAATATGATAAATGATAGTAATTGAAAAGAATAGGAGAAAGTACCAACCTTGCAAAATGGCAAATTAAAGTTTGCTATTTTCTAAGATCTGTAGACTATTTCTGGAGATGCTGACAGTTGATACCAAACCAGAACATAGAGAAGGACAAAACCCAAAAATATTTTTCCATTCTAATGTCATCTTATGAAAAAGGTTGACCCTGTACCACTTTTGCCAACTCGATCTGCTCAACTTTGAAAGTGTCCATGTTCACACAGTCCGACAGAATTCTGAAAAGGGTATCCAGATCTGGCCTCAGATCTACAGGACCGAACCTGTACCTACAAGAAAAATGTTTGTTTTTTGGGAGGGAGGGGTTTGCCTTGGTCAAACCCCGGTTCAGGAATTAACCTTGAAATCAATATTTGAAATAAGAATGCTAGCAAGTAGTAGAATTGAATCTAACAATGAAGCTATGATATTGAATAGATATGCAATTGTAATTCAAATGTAGAAAATATGTAAATATGAAAGCATGGACTTTAGAAACCATAAAACTTCATGATTGTATGCTTTGAATCCACCTTGAAAGGATATTAAAAGATTCTTGAGGATGCACAAAGGATCTTGAAGGAAGATCACACCATCATGATGGCTAGATCTAGGGTTTTGAATGATAGATCTTGAATACTAGCACCAAATCCCTTCAAAGGATTGAAATATTGAATCCTTTATCTTCAATGGAGAACTTGAATGCTTGAGAGGAAGATTTGAACACATTAAAAACTTGGAAATGGATGCTTGAAGCTTCAGTTGATCACCTAGTTGATAATTGATAATGCTTAGAGAAAAATGAGAGAGAAATGCTCCCTTTTATATGAAATTTGGGCACAATATTTTAAGGAGGCCTACATAGGATAATTAAATCATCATTTAAGAATTTACCCCTAGGAGAGGACCTATATTAAATATAATTTAGGAATCAACTGATTCAGAACCCGAAACAACTGACCCGCAAGCGGGAAAGAACTTTTTGCAAAGACCGACATCTGAGAAACTGTGGGATTCTGGATTTTGGACCCTAGTACAAGGTTGAGGTCGGCCCTATCCTAGGATAGGGCTGAGGTAAACCATGTCCTAGGGTAGGGCTAAGTTTTAACCTATCCTAGGAGGGCGATCCTATCCCTGTATCCTAGAAACAGAGTCCTGCAACCCAAAATGCAGAAATCAGTCCCGAAAGTGGTATAAGGAGGAGCAGATCAGGGAGGATGATGCAGAAATGTGGGGATGATGGAATGGAGGTCAAATAAATCACCTAAGGAGGGCTAAACACTCTTAACATGGAAGTGATTCCATTTTAAGATGATACAACTATGTCATTTGTTTTCTTTGTACTTAACAATTTTTAGTTATCTCTGATATCTGTACTTTTGATGTTTCTTAAAGTCTATCTTTTGGTTTGACCTTGTCCTATATTTTGGTATATGTTTACCAAAGATCTTATTTTCATACTAATGGATAAATAATGTCATCACTTTGGTTCCATGAGGCTAGGTGGTAGTGATTATTATTACCATTGAGATCTGACGGTTCTTCTTCATGCTTGGACGTTCCTTGTTGCAGTTCTATCTTCTTATTCATTTGGAGACTTGTTCAGTTTCATGAGTTGTATATTTGTACCATATTTGTATATGGGTTTCCATCCTTTCACAGGGTGTATTGTATTGTTATTCATTGTTAAAAATTCTATGACTTTTGCAGTGGATGTTGATTCATGTATGTATAGCTTGGGTATCAATTGTGTATGTGAACTTATTTAATGAGATGTATATTATTGGATTCAGTTTATGTATCCTTATGTTAATTATTTATAGTTATACTTCATAGAATATTTTTCTTAGGTAATTCTACATCAAGGAACCCTCTATTGATGGGGCTTTATGATCGATTCTTCCAACATTGATAAGTTGTCATCAGGTACCGGGGTACTGACCAACTACACATGTAAAGGCTTTCTAGAGAATGAATTATATGGGCCTTTGAGCACCTATTTTTTGGGTCTCGATGGTGTTGGGGAGCTAAGTTGGGAAGGTGACTATTTGTTTGAGAGGATAGCTGGTTTTTCTCATCTTCTTCAGGGATTTGAGTAATGGGTCGAGGTTCCATACAAGCATGTTAAGTTTACCAAATAAAATGCAAAAGATAGACCATAGTTAGAGTTTTATTACTTCTACTTATAGTTATGCAACATATTTCAAATATCAACAATGCTCCAATGTAAGAACTATACTAAATACTGAATACATACAGAATCAATGATTCATACATATTCAATAGCAAGAGGAAATGAGATCATTAATCTAAACAAAACATTAGAGAAAAGGACATTAGCAACATACAACACAAAAGGACATCACTAATTTCTGAGATCAGAACAACACATAACACCTAGCCATAAGATTTCCTTCCTTCATTAACTCAAAGGGTTCCAGCATCACTAGTAAATACATCCACGGCTCCAAGGGAGCATTCTATACTACCAAGAACTACTGAGCATTGAGATCCTAAAACAACTAAAAATGAAAAGCTATCTTCTATTACTTGCTGGACTGCAAAATCATCAATTTTTCCGACCCTTGTTCTGAGTTTGGACTTGTTATTTATACACATAGTTTTCCCTAAAATTAATCTAATCTAACTATACACTCAACACATAGAATACATTATCCTATGGCTGGTACTACCTGCACCACTTACAATAACCTTGAAAAGAGAAGAGGTCTGACAAGATAGAGGAAGAGGAAAAGAAGGGAAAGCTTGAAGAATCTACATAGAGAAGAGTGCCAGGGTATTTATAGAGGAAATTTGATCTTCCCAATATTTGAGGCAACATGCCTCATAAATGCAGATTGCAACTCACTATCTTTGATGCACATCAGGAAGTTAATGTAGGAGTGAAACCTTGGGAGAATCATCTGTCAGAGCCATCCCTCTACTGACATGCCTTATTATGATCACCTACCTTCTGACCCCTTATTAACTACTTGACAATGATCGATCGACTCCAAGGAACCTAGATGCAGTTCACTATGAAAGAATACAAAAATTTGGACCCAGAATTCTAGATTCTAGGAGCTTATGCTCCAAGAATAATGAATTTACAAAACTACACCCTGCTGGTGAAAATCTCCAGAGTCTAGAGAACTCTACTATTCCTTATTTTTCTTGAAGACCTCCAAAATCTGGCCAATGCCATCCTCATCTATGTCTTTGACATTGTCCCACCAATCGCTAAGGAATTCAAACTGTTCCTCAATATCTCTAGCCTCATCCCAAAATTCTGCAGCTACTTTCACTGAGACATGAGCCCAGAGCATCATTTTAGATAATCTTGAGAATTTTACTCCATCAAAATCTCCAGCAGACTGGTACCGGGACTCCATCAGCTCACCAAATTTTCTCAGCACAAAATCCTTCAGGGCACAAGTCCTGGTAGTGAAGGGATCAACTTGTGAAACCCTTGATACAAATTCAGTGTATAAATCGAAATAATTTCGGACTCCTGAGATTCTATTTTTCAGGGCCTCTACCAGTTGTTTGCTTACCTCAATTTTGAGGCCAGGTCTTGAGTGCTAGGCCTGGAGGAATCTGAAGGGCTCTTCTCCTAGAAACCCCATTTTGGTAATGGCTTCCTCCCCAAAGTTTATTATTTCTTCCAATTTTGACCTCCACTCTTCATACTTCTCTATGTCATTCTCCCATAAGACCATGATGCAATTCACCTTTCCCACAAGATTGCTAATCTGATAAAGGTCTGGGAGTGTCGCCACCAGGAACTATAGTATGACCTTGATTTGTTCCACAATCCAGAAATCTATAACTTACACCTTATTTTTCATGGCCCTTAGAGCATCAATGTCACCCTCTGGGAGTGGTGTTCTGAAGGTGGAGGCTTCCAGATGGACCTTGACTAGTGGTTGCATTATTTTTTCTAGAAGCCCGAGGAGATTTTCATTCTTCTCTCTTTCCTCCTTTAGCTTCTACACCTGCTTATCATACCGGGCCTCAACTTCCCAGGTATCTTCTTTTAGCGGTTCCAATTCACCCTGCTTATCTCTCCTCCCTAGAGGAACCTCAATAACCGCATAATCCTCAGCCCTTACTACTTCTGCATCTACATTTGAGGGAGGTGTTGCAACTATTGCAACTGTGCTTCCTCCTAGACCGGTCCGTAGGGTATGGATGGTTTAGGCCTTCCTAGGATTTCTATCCTCTTGATTCTGGGCCATCATTTTGGCCAAGGAGAGGGAACACTTGCTGCCACCAAGGCCTTTCTTTTTCTAGATTCCACCAGCTATTGTGGCAGTTGGGGTGGTCTTGCTTTTAAGGCATGGGTATCAAGGCCTTCTTTGGAGTTTGGTAGTGTTTCCCCAATATCCATGGTCACATCAGACTCTTTCTATAGTTCCCCAGGGTTTCTTGTGTCTTCCACCCTGGTGGAATTGTCATTTGTGGTGTCGGGGACCCTGTCTCCCCTAGCACCAGTCACATATGCATCATCGTGATTTTCCCCATCCTTTTCAACATCTGTGGTCTTGGTATCCACCTTTCTAGGGTTATCCCCCTCATCTTTTTGTTGTTGTTGTTCTTCTTTAGTGTCATCTACCAAGACATCCTTCTCTATGGGGACAACTTATGGAGAGGTCAGAGGTGTCTGACCAAGATTTGACTGTTCATCTACAGAGACTACCTCACTAAATGTCACACTCTAGGGCATTTGATCACCCAGAGTAACTAAAGGCACTTGGGGCGTGATGACTAGGGATACAGTTTCTCCTGAAGGTCTGGGTTCACCAAAAACTATTGGTTTATCATCTTATGTGGGCCTTAGTTCTATATCGGTCCCCTGGACCAGTGTTTCTTCCACATCTTGTGGATCTTCTTATGTTTCTTCTAGGTCTTGCTCTTTTTCTTATTCTTGGAATTCCTTTTTTGGGGCCACCTCTTCAGACCACGTCTTCTTGTGCATCTATCTCTTGCACTGCCTTTACAATATTGACCTATAAGTTTACCAGATCTTCTATTTGGAAGAGATCATCAAAATCATCATGTGGAGGGAAGGTTGCTGGAGGATCCTCTGGCTCAGGAGAAGAGGGGATGAGTTCCACTTGGGGAACGTTGGGCATGCCAGGGCCTGTATCTATGCTCAAGGGATGGTCTACTCTTTGCTTATTTCTTCTTAACTATAATGGGGCCTTGAAATCCAGAATATCTATAGACTCTACCTCAACCTCCATCTGCCTTCTCATAAGTGTTGCTAATGAAGGAGATCTTTCCAGGAGGGTAGATCCCATCAGAGTGATTGGAAGACCACGGGCAAGCTGGGCACTTAGTTTTTGGCTTATTTGTCAGGACAACTCCAGGTGAACATGAAATTTCCTTAAAATGGGGAGTAGATCCTGGGGTGTAACTTGGGATGGGGTGCTTTCTTTTTCTTTCCCCTTATCTTTATTTGGTCCTACGGCTCCAGAGGCTGAAGTAGACCCCCACAAAATTGGACCCCTCTTGGAACCCTCTGGGTGCTCCTTTTGCACACTTGTGCAAAGTAGTTGTGACTATTTTCTATAATGCTTTGACTTACATCCTCAATTTTTAAAACTCTCTGGGGTGTCCCAATCCACCAGAGGGAGATCCAACTTATCGATCCCCTATTCTTTGTACACTAGGTCTTCTAGAGGCCCACTATATAAAAAGTATTTTGGAAAGGTCTAAAGGTCGAGGCTCTTCATCATTACTTTGGACATCTATGGGTGTTGTCGAGGCCTAAGGTGGAAACCATCCTGAAAATCTACCCAGAGATATTAAATGTGAATCTCATGTGATGTGGATGCCCGGGGTAGTTCCATACTTATCTTATTGATTGGATCAAAATTATTTGTAGCTAAGTGGAACTCCCCCAGTCCCAGACTCTTCAACTCATTGTCAGCTTCCTTAGCCACTGCAATACTACAAGAATAATTCCCACACATGATTATGAATGGAATAGAGGTGACCTTCTTTAATGCAAAGAAAGTGTGAAGTTCCAGGATTTGCCTGCGGAACTCCAAAAGAATAATCCTATCCCCGCAATACCTGGGGAATAGGAAGGGCTTCCCAGAGAACCCGGTCACCCAAATGTATGAATTCTACTGACACTGAATCAAATAATTTCCCTATGTACTCACCAAGGTCATGGCCTCCTTGGATATTCGGTACTTGAAATCTTGAGTAAGTGTCATAATATTATGGTAAATGAATGTGTCATTTACCTTGCAAAAATTCAGGAAGTTAGCTTCCCACTGGATCTAAGGATAATGTTCCCATGGGATATGCTGGCCAGGCCTATTCTCAAGAATGCCCACTATCTGCAAACCCTGAAGAGTGGGTCTTTGTTGGGCTAGTGCCCATAACACATATGAGGTCATGTGGAACCTCATATTCTGGAAGACATTCTTCAGTTGGAAGTCCACATGATTGGTGATAATAGTTTCCCAATCGAAGGTATGGCTGTAAGTGGTGATGCAGTATAAGAAATAATACATCCATGCTAAAAATTCTCTAATATGGGGTTATCTGAAGAGCCTGCACAAAAACATGATCCCCACCTGTATGCATTCCTTGAAGTCTTCGCGGGGGATCTGCAGCTTCATCTTCTTGTAGTCACTTCTCGGGGACTTTAACTAGTGAACATTGAGATGTTGTCGGGCAAGAGTGGGGATTTCTTCAAACTCTTTTAGTGATGCACACCTTGAGATAAAAATAGAACCTCTTAACTGGGGTATCCCCAGTCTCGAAGCACATGTGGCGGCATCAAGAGTAACAATGGCCGCTAGGTTGTTCACTGGTAGAGAATCATCAAGAAAAACAACCTGGGTGGGGGCATTGTAGTGCTTTTCTAGTTGGAGGATCAGCTTCAGTGCTTTCACCAAGTAGGTGAAACAAGAAGCTTTGATAATGCAAGAGGTGGCCACATTCTTCACCATATCATCTCTGACAGATCTCTGTTGGTACATAGTTCGGACAAGGCCCTGTAGTTCAACCCATAGTCTGGCCTCTATGTCGATGATATCTTGGAATTTGGAATCCACTTTGGATCCCACCAGGACCCCATCCCTTAGGTACTTGGTAGTCAATGGGAGCTTGGCCAACATCTTTTCTGCCTTCATCTTAGTGGCCACCCGAGTGGTGGTAGTTGGAAGTTCTAGACTTCCAGGAGGAGTTGTTACTTCAGACATTATTGTTGGATAATCTGCAACCTACAAGAGCGGACAACCATTAATACATGTGATAAGGTATAAAGAAATTTTTTAACAGACTCCAGAGAGGTCATCACTATTTCACACATGTTGTCAAAATATTTTAGCCTGCATCAAAATCCTGAAAAATAACAATGAACAACTTACATGGAGTTTGATCATCACCTAGAGGTTTTAGGGTATTGGTTTATGCAACCAAGTGGTATGAAGTCCTGGGGGCTTCTCAGCACTTGGAGTCTAGAGAAACTAGCCGTTATCAATGTGACTAGGCAATGTGTCATACTTGGCTGACATGGGTTGTCATGTGGTCATGCAATAAATGGTGTAATAACACTTAATGATGGCAAATGTGTTGACATGAGTGAATTGAATGCTAGATGGGATATTTTTTAATGCTCACTCATGAGGAAATCTAATCTCACCATCAATGATGAATTGAAAGAGGAGAGATAAAACCACTATAGCTCAAACAGGTGAGGTGCCAAGTTTGAACTAGGCGGACACCATGCGGGAAAGCTTGAAACTTGGGTTGTAATGTGGAGAGCATGATGAGATCTCCATATGAAGGGTCATCAAAACAATGTATAGACTAATTCATAGGGTAAGCTGAAGGACTGTGCAATTTAAAGGAATGACCCTATCCTAAGGACTATCTACAATTTACAGAGAAACTATGACAATTTACAAAGAAAATACAACTACCTACAGAATCTATAGGAATGTACACTATTTATAGGAAATGAAATGCAAGGAAGGTGGACAACCTTCCTGTAGAGCCATCCCACCAATGGGAGGCAACAACAAACTAGAAGACCAAAATGAAAACAAGACCCAAAAAAGGGAGAACAAAGCAAAAGAAAAACAAAAAAAAATAAAGAGAACCAGAGGAGAGACAAAGGACCTACCTTGACACCATGAAACATAGGAGGAGGAGCATAGGAGGTTCTCTACAAACCAAGAATCTTTCATAGACCACAAACACCTACAACCTTGTAGGGAAGCCAAAAATGTGTACAAACTCGAACACCAACTTAACTGCAAAGCATTGTTAAACCTCCCAAATAAATTCACACTTAATCGCAAATTCTCTCTAATCTCTCTTAATCGCTCTGGGTAGTCTTGTTCATGGTAAATGTGAAAGTGAAAAGTAAATCTTAATTTATACCCCTAGGGTAAAAACACACTACTTCCTTCCACAAGTCCCAAGAAAGGAAAACCTCCAGACTCTGGGCCCGGGAATCCCATGTAATCACGCCCTCTATTAAAAGAGGAAGTAATGACAGAGAATCCCGGAGTCCAGAATCTGTCTAGCACAAGGAAAAAAAAAACACTCCGGGACTGGGTCCCAAAGGAAGAGAAACCAAAAAGAAAAGGAAACAACCCCCGTGGAAGCAAAGGCCGGAAGAAAACAAAATAAAAGAGACAAGGCAAAAATAAAAAAGGGGGACCCAACATTTTGCCAAAAAAATGTAGGGACGGGTATGCAGGGCATAAAACCCTTGAGATTATTAACCTTTGTTGAGTTGTATTTATGTGTACATCATGTACCTCATTGTGTTGCTTCTGTGTAGTTATCATTATTGTTTGTAAACATTAAATTTTTTTTATCCCAATTAGGTTAGTTCTCTTGGGTTCCTTGGTGGGATATTACACAAAGTTAATGCAAAGGATACATAATTCACCCTATTTCTTTGTGCGTTGGTATACAATATCCATTTTCTATAATAAAATGACCTATGTTGATAAAAATACACACAAATTATTTTTTAAATCCATTTCATATCTTTTATCTCATATCATCAATTACCCATTTATTTACCTAATAGTATCCAATAACCATCTTCATCATATGCATTTATTTCTATCATACTAACACACAAGCATACAACCTATTCTTTGACCTAACTTATACTTCCATTCATGATATTGATATAATTTTTTTTTACCAATTGCTTGAGGAGGTGTCCATCCATCCTTCCATCCTATTTCTATCTTATCACTTATACATATAACTAGCATCATTTCTTTGAAACAATGCTACAAAATGCATTGTCCCAAAGAGGGGAAAAATGTAGACCCTAACAATGACCAATACGTTTTCATCTTTTCATTTAATCATATTATCAATAAATATTCTATCTCTATTAATTATAAAATTTCCAATTATTTAATTAAGATAAAATTTCCTCCTTTCATTTGTATTTAATTATTAAATGATTTAATTTTTTGTATATTAATTATATTTAATTGTTATTTATTAAATTAATTGATCAATTTACCTCTACTATTGACTAAATATTTTTTTATTATTTCTACCATCCTAAAAAGTTAGGACCCATTAATTGTATGTCTTTTATGGCCTACTAGGCCCCATTTTAGTGATTCCTAGATCCAAAGGTATTTATGCTTGATTTCCCACATCGTTCATGTTCTTTCCCCAAGAATTTTGACACTACCCGAGTCCTGGATTCACTTTGAATTTAACCCCTTCAGAACTAGGCCTACCTAAGTTGGCCTTGTCTAGGACAATGTCAATCCAAGTAAACCTTGTCCTTGGGAGTTATGTTTAAGTGGGCTCTGGGCCCAATGCAGGGGTTTTTATTTCTCGATCTCAATATGGTCGACCTTTTAAATTTGAATCCCAAAATGAGTATAAAAGGGGGTCTTCTTCTCTCAATTTGACATCCATTCTTTCTGCAAGATATCCACTATTATGATCCATCCTTTATGAAATAAATTCAATTTCAAGAGCAAAAATATCTTTCAGGATCAAGCAATTCATCATTCAAGTTGTGCAATTAAGGTGGTGGATTATAGATTGGAAGGAAAGCATCGATTGAAGATCTCCTAGTCTCCAAGTCTTCTTCCATTCATTCAAAGGAAATCTTGTCTCCTTGATGAAAGTTTCTCTCCCATGGTGGCCTAGTCAAGGAATTCTCAATCAAGAAAGAAGATCCATTCCTCTTCTCCATCTATGATTCCAAGCATACATTCATTGAATACATAGGATTGGCAAGTATAGATCCTGTTAGAGATTTTTCTTGCAGAACTTTAATACATAATCAATTCTTGACTCTTAGATTCCCAATTATTTGATAGATGCAATTAAAATTCTAATTAATGAGGACTAATCCTCCTTCTTCTTTGAGCTCCACAGACTCAGGAAAGTGTACCTTAAATAGATTACCACTTCTTAGTAACTATAATAGTGGATCAGGGGTCACAAAGATTTACCTATTTCCATTTATTGTATCAACTAATAGAACAAGATGACTATGATTAGTTTAACACAGAGCTTAATAAGATAGACCATGAACATAACAATAGAAAATACCAGCGAAACAAGGATTCTCATCCTTCTTCTTTTTAGAGTTCTAGACTCAGGAAGGCTAAGCTAATGATTCACTCTCCAAGGAATCAATAAATTGAATTGTATTATCTAATAAAACTACTTAAGCATGTATATTATTTATAACACAAAAGTAAATGATTATTTGTTTTGATATTGGTGATGAATAACTGCTTATCAAACCCTAAACCAATGCCTATTCTTGGGCAAAGACTCAAATGAGATAAATTCACATGTAGCTCAAATAGACTGACTTAAAAACTACCTTTTCATTCCCATACCCCTGTATCAAATTCTCACACTAATGTTTAACCCTCTAGAACCACTCATAAGATTTACTCCCTCCTTGAAAGAAACTTACAAGTAATTGCACAATTACCTTATAACTGGCATATTTAAAATGCCTTACAAATTAAACATACAAGAGCATAAACATAAATACAAGAAGACAACAAAGATATAGAACATGAAACTCCACTGTATTTTATTTATATGTAGCTTCTTCAATACATTCAAAAGACTAAAATCTTGAAAACTAAGACAAAAATGAGAATTCTGCCTTGCAGTTGTATATTTCACCATGCTTACATTATGTTTCAAGTTTCTATTTATAGAGTACTAGCCATCTTGGAATCCTTAAAGATTAAGGATGCAACAAGCTTTGGATAACTAGACCTAACCCTAAAGGTACTAAAAGTAAAAATTACAATTAGACCTTCAAGCGGTGCCTCTTGTAGTTATTGTGAGACCTAGTGACTGCCAATACATGATAACTTACACTAGTCTTATTGATGAATATCCTCCCTGTGCTCATAGATCATGTGACATGTGCCTCTTCATTCCTTGTTTGATACATCTAGGTCAATCGCTACATGATTTTTCTTCTTGGGCTTTGTGCTGACATCCCATCTGCAACCTATGCCTCCAAAGGCCAATTAAATCTCTGAATATTCTATAATTGTTACTTTTTCCTGTCCCATTTGGCATCCATGATGAGATTGACATCTGTTACAAAATTAATGAAGTCTATTTTTTCTTTAAAAGCCTCATCCAAAGTTTTATTAAACCTATCCATATCCAATGGAACATTATGTGTTATAAATGCCTCTTTAATAGGCAGTAAGGTATCAAATCCACCTTTCCAATCTGATATTGCTTTAATCTTATTATCATCTCCCTTTATTGGAGGAAAAAATCTATTATAAACTGGTCCAAACATATTGATCCTGGCTTGTATCTAATTTTCCTTGCCTTTGAAGAAAGACAAAGTGGCTCCAATCTGCTCCATTTCTTCTCCCACCTAACTGAAAATCTTAGGGAGATCTTCCCTATGTGGCTTTAAGGCTCCTAGCCTTTCAAAAAGTGATGCCCTATCAGACCAAGTTCCAAAATAAGGACTTAAAGTTGCAATATGGTTATTGACCTTTGTTTCTAGGTAAAGAATTATGCACCAAATTAGCTCTTCCCTTTAGGATATCAATCCTATGTTGTAGGATCTTTCATGGGGCTTCTAAAGCCACTTTATTTTGATCCTTGTCTACTTGCTTTATTCCTGCTAAAAAATCACCTGTAGTTTCAGTATGAGCATCTACAACCTATTTTGGAGGAAATAGGATAGCCTTGGGGGCCTCTTGTATCTTCTTATTTAATTCCTCCACCTTTTCTTCTAATGCCTTGATCTTGTTCAAGCATAATTCCCTATCCTTCAACACAACACTTCATTCATCAAAAATATTCTAATACATTTTCAACGTCTGCTCTATTTTAGCCTTATTGAGGTGTGAAAAATGGGTGAGAGCCTAAGATATCTCCAAGTCACCATTATTATGGATAGACCAAATTATCTTATCCCCATATTGCTTTTCTTGCACATTGATCAGGGAAGGCTTTTGTGTCTTAGGTGCAAGGGACCACATTGCCAAAGTTTAGGATTGTGGATTATATCCACATCGCTTGATCATGTCTCCAGTTTTTGTCTCAGAAGACAATTTTGCATCACGATGCCTTCTAATCTGACCAATTATGAAGGTAGAGGCTAGATCCCATCCTTCCAAAAGCAAAATCCCACTAGACTTAACCAATTTTCTTGCTTCCTCAAGTGTCATGGTCTCATTTTTGGGGTCATATGCTTGCGAGGCCTGCAAAGCTTCACTTGGCAATGAATCACCCTCTGTTAATTGTAATTGTGATCCAATTTGCTACTGAATTACCCAAATCAAGAAATCCTTGAACTCTTTAGTTTTGATGAAATTATCATCACTCAAGAACTGTTCTTGATGCATCTCCCTTTTATCTTGGCATAGTAGGAGGGGTAGTTCAACGTCCTCTTGTACATACCCTCTTACTTTCTTTCCTTCTCTAATGGCTTTTCTCAACCAATGGTCATAGGATCTATTACCAATGATTACATCACTAACCTTATTCTTTTTCTTGTCTTGTGCCTTGGCATGGGAAGGCTCCCCTGATTCCATTTTCTATTTATTTTTAGGAGGTTCATTAGTTTCCTTAGTGTCAGGCACCTTTGTAAGGTCTACCTCTATACTTTGTTCTGTTGAGGGTGGTTGATCCATGGGAGGAGGAATATGAATTGAATATCCTCCCTCACTGTCTTCATCATATTTAGTTTCTAGGAATTGACTAACATCATTACCAATACCTGATAAGTGTATTCTTATCTTGCTCTACCATGAAGAAAAATTATCTTTGTTCAACTTGGGCACATCTTGTCTGTTCATCTTGTGATCTTTGGCTTTGGTCTTGAAACCTTCCTTCTAAGCACACAAGCTCTGATACCAATTTTTAGTAATAACTGAGAGGGGGGGGTGAATCAGTGGCCTCAAGTTTTAATCCTTAAATCAACCCTTTAACTCTTATAACCACTAATTATTTCTCAAGTTAAATTTTGTCCTACAAGATGAATGCCTTGAACAACTTATATCAATTTACTACTTGTCAGATTTCTCCATTAAACCTTCTTCTTAATGTTTATCGATAAGAAGTCATATATTTACTGAAATATAGTAAATATGAAGAGTATACTGATATATCCAGAATGAATTATGTAAGATACAAAATAGTAAAGAAATGCATCATACACACATATAACACATGGATTTTAACATGGAAACCCTGTTAAGGGAAAAAAAACCACTGGAACTGGTACCCCAAATTTTCACTCTGTCGAAGTGAGCCCTGCTAGGAGCCAACCCTGTTAAAGGTTACAAACACACTGTTAGGTGTGACCTTGTTAGAGGATTTTACACATATAGATTGTCACTTAGTATCGAGTATCTAATGTTGTCATCCTTGAATCAGCCTCTCTCTTAGACTATCAATAGGCATCAGGCATATCCAATGCTACTTTCATGAATCAACCTTTTTTTCACTCCTTGGGATGTACCTCAATATATAGAAGACTGTTAAGTCCTACTCTATTAAGAGACTTGATGCTTTAATGGTTAAACTAAATAATATGACCTGTTTCTAATGCAACATGAATTGCAGATGTTTAGATCTATTTAAGTACATTACCTCTCTGATCAATGTATCAATTTAATTCTTTGTGCTCCACACTTTCTACTCTGTGATGTTGTGCTCACTATTTGTCGGTGTCTACAAAATTCCTTATTTCTCCTTCAGCTTGATTGATCAGTACTGCATGAAAATATTCTTCATTAGTTTCTCTTCAGCATCCTCTTTTTATTCACTCCCCTTAATCCCTTTTTCATGAATGTGATATTGAAAATTAATTAATCCTGTCTCTTATAGACATGATATTCATTTTTTCTTGATTCTTGATTCTTGGCATGAAAAAAATCCAGCCAATTAGATTTAAAGCATAACTCCTGATTTGTCTTGTAGTTATCTTCATGCAAACTATACAAATCATCTTTAAATCAATAACTTAACTCTGGTCAAATAAAACAAAGAAAACAACCAGTTAAGTCTATCTTTAGCTCTTGCTAGCTAGGTATTTTTTCATTTTATGAAGTCTCTATTCTGTCAGTCAACTCTTTAGTTAGTCGTCGGTGACAACTGACAGTTCCATTGATGTGACTCTAGTTAGCTTTGGGATCTCTGTCTGCCGAGCATTATTGGATTTTTACTTGTCAGGCAACTCTATTTTCAGCTCATTGGGCATCCTTTATTTTTTCTTCATCAGGAAACACTGTCTTCTTCTCATCAGGTATCACTGTGAATTTTCTTCTTTTCCTTTTCCGATGGTGTGCACTCCATCAGTGTTGTCTGTCACTTAGTGAATACTTGATTTTTATCCATTGCTGAAAGCATAACCTTTGTTCCATTGATTCTCTGAAGTCTTTTGGAATTATGTACATGGCCATATAGATGATATCAAGTTGAGATCAATGAAAATACAAACCATTAACTAATTTAATGCCATGCATTATCTTCAACTTAACATTATCAAACATTCAATCAATTACATGTCATCAAATGTACATTTCATGTGGGGAGTTGGTTCTCTTTATCAATCCATATTAATTTCTAGATGAACTCAAGTGAAACTATCATGGGAGGCACATATTGTGGAAGTATATGAGGTGGATGGGAACATCCATAAACCCTCATTAGAGTAAATGTCTTCTCAAAGTAAAAATCTCCCTAGTTATGGTCTCCTAGCCATTTATCCACAAATTGAAAAGGTCTGAGTTGTAGTACCTTGGTGGGAAATCATGTCATATTTGCACCTAGCATTCCTAAAATAGGATAAGCAAACCAATTCTGAAAAACAAAAAATTCATTTTCATTAGAGGTGTAGTTACAAACCCTAAGCCATAGTTGTATAGGGTTTGGCTGGCCGCGAAAAAATACCCTAGGCCTCAAATTATGAGTGTCCATGCTATTAACATTGAAGTATAAGATTAAATGCATTAAAAGAGAATAATGCATAAATTTAGGGTTGCACTTTGTACATATATCAATAAGCCCTTGATGCATCTTGTCTATGACTTACTGAATGTAGTCATAATCAGTGTTGACATGTGAATTTTTTAGATCTAAGATGATCACGAGAAGGTCTACAGACAATCTCTCAAGGCCCCCATCTACTCCAAAAACATTACATAGTCCATAAGCAATATACTTCATGTAGAAGCTTAAATCCTTGTAAAAATAAGGTGTAGTAGAACCTGGTATGGAAACAATATAATTCCTATTTGACTTAGGCACGTGGGTCTGGATTAGCTTGGAAACAATAGTAGCTTCCCTGGTATATCTACTCTACAACCTTGTCAGATCAATCTTTGTAGTATAAGGATGATATATGTTCAAATATTTCATGAAAGAGGCCCTATCTAAAGTGACCAGAGATGTTCCATCACTCTTCTTAATAGTTTTGGAGAGGGAATAATACTTTTTGTTATAGCTCAACTAACAAGTTTGTATCTACAATGATATTAGGGACTATCAACTTTGCTAAGCCTGTTGTCCATGGATTTGATATAGGAATTAAGCTATCCTGATTACTATAAAAATAATTAAAAAGATGATAACTAGAAACCCATGGAGTCCTAGGATCTCTACAATATGAAAAATCATCGGTAAAGAGTTCGTCATTTACCTTTCTTCCTTGACTGGTTCGAGAAAGGAGAGCCACAAACTCAGAATAGTTTCTCTTTCTTTTCTGGTCATCTTCTACTTCTTTACTTGCTCTACTAGTTGAAGCTCCACTTATGGTTGGTCAACTCATCTTCACTGATTTCTAAATATCCCACTAAAAAATTTTGTTTTAAAAGACAAGATCCTTACTGTAATTTTCTCTAAAAATCACGCAATTGTCTACTTCTAAATGCTCTAAAAGTTATGCAATCTCTCGGCTTTGTAACTCTAAAAAATTGGTAAACTAAAATGTATGAAACCTATTCCTATTTATCATTTAGGAATCAATGCATCAGTCTAGTGGAGGATTGGAAAGCTTCATTCTATCACTTTTCTCTTAACTTTGCGTACCCTGACATTAATTCTTTCCCTACCCATGGCGTTTGAAGTTGAAAGGTGATCAATTTTGAATAAGCAATTTGGGATAGTCATGAGTGCTTTTGTCAATTTTAAAACCTCATTATATGTGAAATAGGCTCAATACTTGATATTATTGTCTTATATTATCATAGCTCATTATATTTCATACATGTTTTCAAGATCCTTTCCCTTTAATAGGCTAGCTTCTTACATCATGGTGCGAGACAAACTCTTGTGACTTTACCTTACTCTTAGTAATATTCTCCTGGCAATCACACAACTATTCTATCTCCCAGTCACTAAGAGTTAGCCTTAACTCAAGTTATGATATGAGACCTAGTGCCAGCCACATGATCTCCTTCTGATCAATGGTCATCTCCAAGTTGATAGACAATTTATTTAACCTGTGCTTTGTTCAAAGATTCTACGACTAAAGCTTGATAATAACTTTATTAAAACCTTAATATCTTCTAGAGGTCATGCGATTAACCAAGTCTCTGAATCTCTAAATATTTAACTAACCATGGGTTTACTTAGAGATCACGCTTGCACCGCTAGATTTGAGTCCAATCGACGGTCCAAATCTTTCATGACTTAGTCTTTCTTTAACTTAACCTTAAGTAGTTCAAATATCTCATTTCTATGCTTGTCTCTAAGTCACAGAAGGTTAGCCTTTACCTTGGTTTTATTTTGAGATCACATGCTGACCACCCATCTTCTTAGTTACATGTACACATGTCTCAATTTGGGCATGTTATCTCTTAATCGCTGAAAGCCTTGTGACTTATTGAATTTTCTTAGCGATTTAATGCCAGCCCTCAGATATTTTCTCAATCCACAATCGGTGATGAATCTCTTAAGTTTTATGTACTTAACCTTTTCTTCATGAGATTACTTGCCTTCCCTTGATTCTATCTTAATCCAATAGTCTGTGCTGAATCTCTCAAACTTTTACTAATCTGCACTTTTATCTTGACATTAAACACCAGCCACAAGATGATCTTAGCATCCATGGTTATTGCTAGATCTCATAAGAATTTACTTAACCCTTGGTTCTTTCAGAGATCTCATGACTGAAAAAATATAACAACCATGCTTTGACCTTGGTAAGTTTGCAAGACTTAGCGACTGAATGAATCTCGAAGTTGCCATATGATTTTTTAACTCAAGGGTTCCTCTGGAGCTTTCATGCCAACCGTAGGATCTAATTCAGATCAACCACCCACATTTAATATCCATATCTTTTAAAGAATATTCTTTACCTTTCGAGATCACGTGACCAAATATTTTTGCTGAGTCTCCAATCAAAAAGGAATATTCAGAAAAGTTTAAGAGATTAAGCGAATGACTTAAAACATGAAAAAGGGCACATGACTTACAACACTTAAGTTACTCGAAAAAAGGTAACTTAAAAATAGAAAAAGGCTGAGAACATTAGGTTTTTTGGCATGAAAAGGATAAAAATTACATAGGGCCTAGGGTTTTCACATTTTAACCTTTCTTTCTTTGCTTGGAGATCAATATTTGTAGGAAAATTTGATAGTACTTTGGACAGGTTTTGACATTTCAGGCAAAATTAACACTGGGAACCAATTTTTTTTATAGAAAGACTCAAAAATAGGAAAATATACCCAATAGATCAATTTCACTTGTGAAGGAATCCTTGATTCTAAAAATAATACAAGCATCCTTGTGGATTTGACTAATTTCTACATCCATCCATGAGGACTTTTCATGCAAGCTAAATTTGACATTTATCTTGTTTATGCAATTTCCTTATTTAATTTCAAGGTTGATTCCTATATGGGGGATTGAAAAAGGAAGTTTCTTTCAATCAATCTATTTCCCTCTTTTATTGTGTGCAGGAACAAGTTCTTTAGGTTTCAGATCCATAATTTCAAAGTTGTAGGATCTGTGACTGGTCTTCTACAAATTCCACCCACTTTTTTGCTTCCAATACAAGACCAAATTTTTTGGACAAGGCCGACTTGGGTCAAAATTTTCCTTTGGGTCTACAAATTTCACAGTCAAAAAATACACATCTTCGAGTTCCAAATCCATAACATCTTTTGGTTTCGATGGTTTTCCAACAGTCTTTTCCGGATTTGAAGTTTGTTCCTCCTCTCCTAGCTTTCAAGGTGAGTTCATTCTTCTTCCTTTCATCTGAAATTTTATTTTATAGATCAGATCTGATATCATATTTAGTTAGTAATCATTTCATTTTATCAGAGATTACATTCCTTTCATAATCTTGCATATCAATTTACATATCATACACATCTTAACAATAAGGGAATTCATCTTCATACTCCATGTTCAAGTCTATTTATATCATTGTCATCTCTATATATTATTTGGGATTTTCTAATTTGATTTGATTTTGAGGGTGAATTCTTTGGAGGTATTCCTAATGTAACATAGGATATCTAAACATTTCCCCATAAAATATCCTGAAGATTTGGCCAAAGATTTGGTGAGCCATCTCTACACACTTAGACTTGGTTCACCATTTCTTATGTTACATTTTGGTGAACCAAACTTAGTGCATTTCCATTCTTATTTTGGTGTTAGATTCTCCTTCTTTGTATTTAGATATACTTTGTATTTATTTACCTCATATTGCATTTAGATCTAATTTGTATGCATTCATCTCTAGCTTAAATTTTATAGTTAATGTGCTTGTTCTTTTTGAAGATTTCTTTCCAATTTCATTGCATTCCTCTTTCATTTCATTCCTTTGTGCATGAGCTTCATCACTTTGAGTCTAACCTATAACATTTTGGTTAGAAGAAGTCATAGACTTATGCGCTCCTCTGATCCCAAATCCTCCTTATTTCATAGGAATCTAGATGAGACAAACATGAATCTTAATGATATCAATTATATCATGGAGAATAACTCTTCTCATTATTCTCATGAAGAAGATTAAACCTTAAGAGTTTTTCCTTCCCAAGTCCAAAATATTTCCAAATACTTTGAAAATTTTGAACAATGGTTAATTCAAGACCATGGTGTTTACCTTTTGTATAATATTTCACATCTCATAGATAACAATATCAAACATGTTAAGGGTTTTTCTCAAGAGTTAGGTTTACACCTCCTACTACAAGTGTTGGGACCTCTTTTCCTATCTCTACTTTCATTCCTTGTGTCTCCATTTATGCACCACCTATCATGACAACTTCAATTCAAACATGTAATCCTATACATGTGAGTCTGCTTAATTATATTTCTCCTTCTATACCTTCAAGTGTGTCATGTGTTCCTTTTTCATATTTAACTATTTCTTCAATTTCCAACAATGTTCCTAACATCTCTCATGTATCTCCTCTTACCATTCTTTCTACCAATTCTACTATTAATAGATTGGTCAAACTGTATCTTCTTTACAATAACAAATTTCTTCCATGACTCAATCCAAGTTCAACATTCCAACTTGTGAAATTTATAGTCCTTTGTCTTTGGACATTATCCATGCTGTTATCCTGCAATATATGGAGATTCCTCATCTTGAGACTTATAATGGTAAGGTTGATCTAATGGCTCATGTTAAAAATTTCCAAAACTTGTGTATTGATTTCTCTTGTGACCATAGGATCATGGAAAAGTTGTTCATTAGAACATTTCAAGGAAAATCCTTACACTTGTATTGTTCCTTGCCTCCTTATTCAATCAATACCTTCCAAAAAAATTGTAATTCTTTTATTGAACAATTTCAAAACAACATTGGTCCTAAGGTTACTCTAATTGATTTAATGCATTATAAACAAGGTGTTAAAGAAAAAATTAGTGATTTCATTGGTAGATTTAATCATTTGTATGCCCATATTTCTTATCCTATGACTAATATTGATGTGTAATGCATTTTTGTTACTAATTTACAAACTAGAATTAGAGATAAGATACTTCTGTCTTAATTCTCCTCATTTTCACAATTGTGTGCAATGCTTCATCATTATCAACTAAAAGTGAGTTAGTTTGATATCACCACTCTAATGACTCTTATTCCCATTGATAAGAGTGATGCCACATCCAATTTCAACAAGTTTCAAAAATAAATAAAAAACTACATAAAAATCAACAAAACATCCAAAAATGTTGATGAACAAATGACAACAACATCCAAATGTGTGGCTCCTTTATCTTCTATTTTTAAACTTTATCATAATTATATTCATCATTCTAAATCTTTTCATAATGTGATGTTGAAGTTAATTAATGCTTATAGGTTAACACTTCCTCCTATCAAACCAATTGAAACCTCAAAACCTTAATCCAAATACTTTCATATCAAATATTATTTTCAATATCACCATCATCCTAGGAAGGATACTAAAAAATGCTTCCGATTGAAATTTGTTATCCAAGATATTATCAATTCCAAGGCTATATTTGTTGATGGCTATAATGATCAAGGAAACAAATCAGTGGCACCTCCTAACTAAAACCTGCAAATCTATACTAATCATTTTCCATCTCACTCCACCAATACCATTTATCAACCTTCTTCTTCCCAATCCATTGACTATAATGACAAAGTTAATGAAGCCAACCATGTTAACCACTTTGGGAGAGTCAAACCTAAACCTTTATCTCAACCTTGCATTACCTTTGATCCTAGCAAGACAAATAAATAACTTGATGGTACTCTCTATATTTTTACAAAGGTTAATGGCCTTCCTACTTGTGGAACCCTTATTGATCCCACTTGCATAGTGAATGTGGTAATTGAAGAACATATTTTTAATAAACAATTTCAAAAATAATTTTATGATAAATCTGATGTGAAGATTCAAACTTGCAATGGTTTCTTTTATCATTCACATGGCTCCATTACTTTTCTTGTTGAAGTTGGTAGTAAAGTTTTAGATTTTACCTTCACTATAATTCCTACTTTTGATCAATTCCAAGTGAAACTTGGTCTTCCTTGTCTTACCTCCATACATGTTGTGGCTTCTCCTAATCATAAATGTGCTAAATTTTATCTTAATGTTGAAATCATGACCGTTCACCATAGTCTTTATCAACCTTCTATTCCTTGTGATTTGGTTGACCTTGATTTCTTATGGCCTTCTATGCCTCAAAAAACTCAAACCTATCTTGAATATCTCTTTAGATCATACCAATACTAAGAGGTTCAAAACATTTATGATGTAGGAGAATATTAGGATCTTGGCAATCTTGCATCAACCAAAAATATTTTGTTTCAGTTTCCTGTAATTGAGCTTCTTTCAATGTTCTTTTAGTTTGGATCTTTTGTAGTTGCGCACTTTACAACATGTTCATGGAATCATATTGAAACTTATTCTAGAATCACATTTCAATTGGTTACTTCATGTGTGAGATCTTGCAGATTTTTTGTAGGGTTTAACTGTTCTTCACGTTTTGCGGCCAGTTTGTATATTTTGATCTTGCGAAGGATTTTCCTGATCGACAAAGCTTCATGAACCATTTATTGATGTTGTTAAATTTGTGACCGACCTAATTGAGGGATCATGATTCATGTTTATTTCATTTGAGGGACATCCTTATGACTTGAATCCTGACCTCTATTATATAAAATAAATTCTCCTCATTGGAAAATGTAATCTCTTGAGGCCAACCTAATGCTTGTGAAGGCTTATAAGATAATGTAATTGTTCCTATTGAGAAAAATCTCAAAATATTATCCTCTTGTAGCTAGAAGCTGGGATATTTGTAAGGATTTCTATATGTAATCAGGCCTATATGCCTAGAATGTAAGACTACATGTTGTAGATCCATTGTACTTGATTTCTAGATGATGATAAGAAAGAAGATAATGCATATCTCTCCATAACTTGTTTTGTTTCCATTGTGTGAATCTTTCTACAAGGATTGGAATGAATTCTTTGAGGTTACTCATGTCCTTGAATGCACCAAGTGGTATAAAATCTAGGTTTGATTCTATTGTGGCAGATCGTGGTTCTTGAGCTTACAAATTCTTGAGCTGATTTTTTGTGGGGTGACATAGTGAGGATATGATCCACAATTAAAGAAGACTTGAATGAAGATGGATCAAAGAGGAATGCTAGAGGTGGATGAAGAGATGCAGATCCAATTGTATTGGATATGTTTATACAAATTGTAATTAGATTAGATGTTGTTTAAATGGTGTAGAGAGGAGTTTGAAGATGTAAGTGATGAAAAGGAAGAAACAAATAAAGTATCCAAAGGAGGCGAAGAGCAACCCAAACCTGAAATTGAACAAGGAGATAATATATTCATGAAATCACTAACTAGATTTAATGAGAGAACACATTTCAATCCACCTAATTACCATGGTAACTTGGATTCATATGAATTACTTGATTGGATCACATAGATGGAGAAGTACTTTGATTATGAGGGTACCGATGAAGATAAGGAGGTAAAATATCCTTGCATAAAGTTAAGAGGACATGCATCATTATGATGGGAACATTTGTAGACTGATAGAAAAATAAGGGGCAAGGAAAAAATCAGATCATGGGATAAGATGGTGAATAAATTGAAAGCTAAGTTATTACTTGTTGATTAACAAATAAGTTTGTTTAGGAAGTTGAAAAATTTGAAGCAAAGAGATCCTAGTGTGAAGGGTTATACCAAGGAATTCTATAGATTAGATATCAAATCTTGCATATAGATGATGATTTTTAGAGGGTTGCAAGGTACCCAAATGGTTTGAGGACATAAATTCAATATGAGATCAGTTTGGTTAAATTGAAAAGTGTAGAGGAAGATTATCAATGGGCCCTAAAAGGTGAGGACAAATTGAACAAAAAGCATGGAAAAAGACAAAGAGGAAGAGGTGGCAAACCCTAGAGAGATATATCTTTTGGAGGAGGTAGATATTATTTAGATCAAAACAAAGGAAAGACACAATTCAAGGAAGAGAACTCATACTGAAGGGATGGCATAAATGTTTAGGGAGGATGTGGATCCAATATCTACAAGAGAGATGCTAAAATAATTTTTAGAGGAACTTGGTTTAAGTGTGGTGGTGAAGGATATCACACTTTTGAATGTACTCAAGGAAATTCAAGAAAGAAGAATGAAAAAATTACCAAAATACTTTTGTGAAAGAAGAGTCTAGTAAACCTTTGAACAGACACGAAGATGGAGAAACCCTAGTGGTAAGGAGAGCCCTATGTCATGAAGAGAAAAATCAAGATTTGTTTTTGAGGAGAAGTTTTCTCAAGACAAGATGAAAAGTTGAAGGAAAGTGTTGAAAAGTGATAATTAACAATGGTAATTCAGATAACCTAGCCTCCGAAGAGCTGGTGAATATGTTTAAGTTGTAGAGGTTGAAACACTTGAAACCATATGAAATAGTATGGATCAAGGATGATCATAAGGTACTGGTAAATGAACAATGTTTTTTTAAAATTGAAGATAGGATCTTATGATGATGAATTTATTTGTGATATTATGCCTATGGATGTTTTTCATGTCTTGTTGGGTAGACCATAGAAGTATGATAGATAAGATTTACATGATGGGAGAAATAATTATATACTATTGTGGCTAATGGGATGAAGCAAGTATTGTTACCCCTAGTTAAGGCTCCTAAGAATGAGAATTTCACTAGTGTTGGAATTTGTTTAGTTGAAGGAAGAATATTCTTGGATGGTTTGAAAAGTGATAGCATGTGTTATGCTTTGATTCCTAGGAAGTTTGATTTAGAATAGGTAGAAGAAAAATATATGGAAGTGAACAAATTGCTGATTGAGTATCAAAACATAATCTCAGATAATTTTGTTTATGGATTACCACCTAGGAAGAGAATTAGTCATTGCATGGATCTAATCCCTAGAGATAGTTTTCCTAATAAAGGAGCACACTAAATGACGCCTACAAAAAATGAAGAATTGAATAGGAAAGTGCAAGAATTGTTGAGAAAAAGTTTGATCAAAGAGAGTTTGAGTCCTTGTGTAGTACCAAAGGTGTTAGAACCAAAGAAGAATGGAGAATGAAGAATTTTTAATGATTCCAAAGCTATTAATAATATTAAAGTGAAGTATAGGTTTCCTTAGCCTAGAATAGATGATATAATGGATTGCTTGAGTGCAGAAAAGTATTTTACAAAGATTGATTTCAAGAGTGGTTATCATCATATCATAATTAGAGAAGGTGACGAATGAAAGACACCATTCAAGACAAATGAAAAATTGTATGAATGGTTGGTGATTTCTTTTGGATTATCTAATGTACTAAGTAATTTCATGAGGCTAATGAATGAAGTATTGAAGAAATTCTTGGGTAAGTTTGTGATTGTTTACCTAGATGATATTCCAATTTTCTGTAAGATAAATAAGATCATTTGTTTCATCTGACACAAGTATTGTAGATATTGAGGGAGAAAAGTTTTTGATAAATATTAAAAAGTGTTCTTTCATGAGAGAAGAGATAGTGTACTTAGGTTTTTTTATGTCGGTACAAGAATAGAAGATGGATCGTGAGAAGGTTAGAGAAATTATTGAGAGACATACACTTGATAGTGTTGGGATGGTAAGATCATTTCATAGATTAGCTATTTTTTACTATAATTTTATTATAATTTTAGTTTGGTTTGTAATACTAGGACTGAGACTATGAGAGGAGATAGGAAGGATTTCAAGTGGACACAAGGAGCACAAAGGAGTTTTGAGTTGTTGAAACAAAAGGTGACTGAACAACCTATGTTATCTTTACCAAATTTCAATAAGGTATTTCAAGTGGAATGTGATGCAATTGGGAATGCAATTTGAGTAGTGTTAACTCAAGAAGGTAGATCTATTTATTATTTTAGTGAAAGGTTGAATGATTCCAAGAGGAAATATTCAATTTATGATCATGATTTTTATGCCATACTTCAAGCTTTGAAGAAGTGGAGATATAACTCTTTTCCTAAGGAGTTTGTGTTATATACCAATCATCAAGCATTTCAATATTCGAACAATTAGAGTAAGTTGAATCAGAGACATATGTGATAGGTTGAATTCTTGCAGAGTTATAAATTTGTGTTGAAACATAAGAGTGGTATGTCAAATAAGGTTTCTGATGCTTTGAGAAGAAGAAATTTTTTGATAGAGATGAGAGTTAAAGTATTAGGATTTGATGAATTGAAGACCATGTATGAGGATGAGCCTAATTTTGCAAAATCTTGGAAAGATTGAAAAGACCCTATTATAGAAGACCAAAGTAAGTGGTTGGAATATTTCATTCATGAAGGTATGTAATAAAGAGGAATTCAATTATGTATATCTAGGAGTTTAATGAGAGATAACTTGATTAAGGAAAAGCATTGTGGAGGATTAACTGGACATTTTGGAATTGACAAGACAATGAATTTGGTGAGTGAGTTATTTTTGACCTCAGATTCATAAGGATGTAAGGAAATTTGTTCAGATTTGTTAAGTTGTTAAAGGGAATAGTCAGAATACTAGATTGTATACACCTTTGATAGTGCCAACTAGACCATGGGAAGATATTAGCATGAATTTTGTACTGGGATTACCAAAGACCTCAAGGGGTAATGATTCTATATTTGTGGTAGCAGAATTTTTTTTGAAGATCAATCATTTCATACCTTGTAAGAAGACAAATGATGCAGTACATGTAGAAGATTTATTTTTCAAAGAAGTTGTGAGATTGCATGGGTTGCCTAAGAGTATAGTTTCATATAGGGATAGTAAGTTTGTTGGTAATTTTTGGAGTACACTTTGGAAGAGCTTGAATATTAAATTGAAGTTTAGTTATACATTTCATCCTTAGAATGATGGATAAATAGAGGTAGTGAATAAAATCTTGTCTAATTTAATGAGATGTTTGGTTGGAGAAAAGATAGGGAATTGCGATTTAGTTCTAGCACAAGTAGAGTTTTCATATAATAATTTACTAAATAAGAGTATAGGGAAGAAACCATTTGAGATAGTGACAAGAATGAGTTTGAAAGGATTATTAGAATTGAGGGATATCAGTCATGAAGTCATATGAGTGCAAAATTATAAGAATTTATAGAACACATGAATGGGTTACATAATCAGGTCAAACAACATTTAAAAGATATGAACCAAAAGTATAAGGAGAGAGATGATATGAAAAGGAGGAAAAGAATTTTCAATAATTGATGAAGTGATGGTTTATTTAAAGAAGGGTAGATTTCTAGCAGGAACATAAAACAAGCTAAAGATGAGGAAGTTTGAACCATGTAAATTCTTGAAGAGATTTAATTCAGGAAACGCACATGAAGTGGAATTACAAGAGGACATGGATATATAACCTATATTCAAAGTTGAAAATATTTATGAATATCATGAGTCATATTTTTTGGAAAGGGATGAATAATTTGTTTAGAAGAAGTACCCTAAGAGGCAGATAGAGGAAATTTTGGATAGAAGAATTAATAGAAGTACCAGAGGAAAGAAGTACAAAGAATATATTGTAAAGTGGAGGGACCAGTTGAGGATCCTTCATGGATTTATCCAATTGATGTTAACCATATTATTTTTACTTTAGTCTCAGGAAAGTGAGAGAATCATTTTTAAAATAACCCCGGGTGTCCAATGCAGGAACATCTTGGGATCTTGACAATCTTGCATCACCCAAAAAAATCTAGTTTCAATTTTCTGTTATTGATTTTCTTTTAGAATCCATTCACTTTGGATCTTTTGTAGTTGTGCACCTTATAGCATGTTCATGGCATCATGTTGAACCTGCTTCTAGGTTTTCATATCAAATGATTACTTTGTGTATGAGATCTTGCAGATTCTTAGAAAGAATTAACTATTCTTCACGTTTCACGACCAGTTTGTGTTTTTCGATCTCTCAAAGAATTTTGCTAATTTATGAAGCTTCATGACTCATTTATCAATGTTTTTACATTTGTGTCTGACCTACAAGAGGGATAGTGATTCATTTTTCTTTCATTTTAGGGAGATCCTAATGACTTGAGTCATGACCTATATTTTGTATAACATTTTCTTCTCATTGGAAAATATAATCTCTCGAGGCTGACCTGATGCTTGCGAAGGCTTTATAAGCTAATGTAATTATTCCTAGTGAGAAATATATTAGAATATTATCCTCCTGTATCTTGAAGCTAGGAGATTTATAAGGATTTTAATCTGTAATCAGGCCTGTATGCCTGGAATATAGGATTGCATCTTGTAGATCTATTGTACTTTATTTATGGATGATAATAAGAAAGAAGATCTTGCATATCTCTCCATAATTTACCTTATTTATATTTTGTGACTCTTTCTGCAAGCATTGGATTGACTTCTTTGAGGTTCTTCTTGTCCTTGGCTACACCAATTTGTGAACTTAGAAAACCTAGGGATGTTCCATATCTTTTTCCTAGATGTGAACTTCTTCCTACACTGCCTATACCACCTCTTCCTATTTATTATACACATAATTATCAACCTATCTCTCAACCTAATGTGGTTCCTAAATAAGAAAATGACTTGATGTTGATTGATCCTATCCTACCCCACATTTAGAGTAAAGACAAATGTAACTATCATGCTCGTGACCGTTGTCGCAAGTGTATTGTTAGAGCCCATCAAAGTGCTTCTCAAAATAATGCTTCACCTCATACACCTCTTTATATTTTTATTCCCTTTGACCCACCCATTCTTGAACCCATGGAGGAACTGAATTTAAACAAAATTAAAAAGAACAAACATGACAATGCTATTCGTATTTTAGATTCTACTATAATTAATATAGATGAAGAAGATACTCTTGATAATAAAAATGATATTTATGCTAGTGATTATGATGAAATGTATGAGGCTATTGATATTTATCATGGTTTACCAACTATGCTTCCGCAATAGTTATCTATCATTACTAGTAATGAGCACAATGATCTCTCTTTACAGTTGGGTCCTTCTTTGGAATTGGCTATTGTTCCATCTGTTGTGCTTGATGTTTCTCCTCTTGCAAGTTTACCACCTTCCCTAAAAACCATAGAATGAGATGGGGGATAGGTGATACACTTTAATATTTCCTCTTGTATAGTGGACCTTTTCTTTTTCTTCTCTTTTTATTTGCTTGTTTTTCGTGATGTGCTTCCCAGTAATGTGTTGCTTGTTTCATGTTTTGTTTAGATTTATTTAAAATACATTGATAGGAAGATGTTGTGTGTTTTCATTGATGGAAAATAAACATTATTTTTGAGATAACTTGTCATATTATGATGATACTGAAGGTTTGACTATAAATTTGGCCAAGTATGGAATAACATACCTAGTGTACAAGTTTTAGTATATTGATCGATAGAGACATAGTTGATCAAGTTTTGATGTGAAAAGCTAGGAGAAGGTTCACAAAGGTATTGTGTATCTCATTATAAGATAGAAATTTTTTATATTAACATTTGATGGAAACACACTAGTCACTATAGTCACAATTAACAAGTATTATGAGTATTAGGTTAGCAGAGTTTAGTAAGAGACTGATTCAGTTATATGATGAATCAATTAATGATCCTATCAAATTGATGATATTATCAATTTGATTGTTAGAGATGTTAGATCTGACATGAATGATGAATAAAATGTTTGATTTATAGATTAGAAACACATTTTTATGGGAGATTTGGTCAACACTTCACACAATACCTACTTTATTCATGAGGCCGACAATGAACTTGATAAGTGTTAATGATTGACATATAAGATCATGTTTTTGTTTGATTGAGCTATGTGATGGTTGGATATGATTTCTATATGATATACATGATTGATGGATCAATGATCAAAGGATCACAAGACACATAATCAATTTTTTTTTGTGAATCATTGGAACCATATTGGAATTGTTGATGCCATTTCTCAGTTCACCTTTTATGGATGAATCTTTTTATATGGCAGTGATCATCTGAAGGTTGAATACATATTTTGTATATTGAGCAGTGAGCTCTAGGATGTAAGCCTACATGCATGCAGATTCCCTATTATACTTTTACCCCTAACAGGGTAACTTATTTTTGTAGAAGTAATACTGGTGGGTTCCATCCCCACTGTGATTTTTACCTTAACTAGGTTTCCACACAAAAATCATGGTGTTATGATGTTGAGGATTATTTTCTTATATTTTAGTTGTTTGTTCTCTATTGCTTTTAGTTTATGGTTTTGTAATCAAGTGAAAAAGTTATTAAAATCTGTAATATTGATTCACCCTCCTCTTAGTATTACCCAATCCTAACAATTGGTATGAGAGCTTTGGTACTTTGAAGAAGTCTAATAGCTTGAGGAAGGTCTCGATTGAAAATCTAACAGTTTATAGAAGTTCTCAAAATAAATTCTTGGTTTTTCTTGATGATCTTGGAAAATATAATTCTCATAACTCAGAGTTAGAAAATAAGCTTAAGGATGCTAAGAGTTTCATTTAGAAATTGAAGGAATAATTGAACAAATCTAGAGACAGGAGGAAATACATTGATGATCATTTGCAACATAAAGATGATTCTAAGACATTGAAAGATACATCAAAAGAATGTGAATGGATTGTAAAAGACAAAGATAGTATGAAACATGAATTAGAAGCTATGGTAATGAATATGAATAAGGATATTAAGCTAAGAAAAATCTTGAACAAACCTTGAATAAAAAGATAGAAGAATGTTACAAACTGAATGGTGAAGTTGGACAGTTGAAGATTAATCTTGAGGAATCTAGACAATATGAGTAGGCTCTTTAAAGAGTCAATGAAGTTCTTAGGAGTGAAATTTCAACAACAAATGAATTCAAAGAAAATTTCATATCTAGTTCAGACAAGCTTGATGAACAACTTGAAAGACAAAGACCTAAAGGAGAAACTGAAGGACTTGGTTTTGAGAAAGGAGAAATTTTAGGATCAGAAGGGAAAATCAATTTTAATAGAGAATCAGATTGAAGAACCTAATAAAATACCTAAGAGACAATATAATTTCAGTGGTATACTCTTTACATGTAACAAATTTGGGCATAGAGAGGAGTGCAGAAGAAGACCCAATGCTACACCATTTTCTGGACATTGCTTCACTTGCTACAAGTATGGACACAAATAAAATGAATGCAGATCAAAGGTTAATAATTCTATGAATCAGAGTAACATAACCTATGAAAAATGCAACAACTTTGGACACATTGCAAATTAGTATAGATTAAGGAAAAATTAGGAAAAAAAAGGTATATAAATGTGACATGTTTTAATTGCAAGAATTTTGGTCATATTGCTACAAATTGCAGATACAATAACATAAGTGCTTCAGTAGATAAAAAAATGTGGAAAATTATAAAGGAAAGAAGAGAATTGATGTTGAGGAAGTCCAAAAAGAAATGAGAAATTCATGAGTTAGAAAGTAACATATTGATGCTATAGGGAAGATTGCACCAGGTTCTGGTTTGGAAATTTCATGTCAGAATTGATTAGGTCATTAACCTAAAAGAGATTTCTTCATGAAAATCATTACCTGACCCCTAAAATCGATGGCAAAGTGAATACGATCCACATAATAAGATGAAGAGATAAGTTTTTGACATGTTTTATCATTCACAAATATTTTTTTGAAGATTTGAAGATTCTAAGATGAATTTGGAATCATGTGTTCCGAGACAATTTGAGAGTCAGAATAAAGCCACATTAAATGTGATAACTTTTCATCTTTTCCAACTAAGAAAAGGGAACTTTATATTTTCATTTATCACCTTGCAAGTTATAAAAGGAGTTTGTTGAATAGATTGAAGTAGTTCATAAGAGATTAAGGAGATTTCATGGAAATTTTGAGATTTACCCTAGAATCAACACAAGGTATTTTTCATTGTGCTATTTTCACTTTTAAAGGTTATATCATGGAGACACCTAGGGTTGTAGACATAATTGAGAGAGCATGGCCTAGATTCAAGAATAATTTAAGGAAACTTTTGATGACCTGAATGACACATTTTATTTCCTACCCTATGAAGTTTTAGATGTAGAGGACAGTAGGGAATACATTGTTAGAAACACTGAGAGGGGGGGGTGAATCAGTGTTTATCAATTATTTATATTTTAGCCAATTAAACATAAAACAAATATGCATTCAAGAATCTTAACACAAGAATCTTATGAATTCATTATATTGTCCCTCTGTAACTTCTTCTTACATGATAATCAACTTCTCTTGCACGTTGTAACATAACAATACATTACATACATATATCTTTACAAACGAATAGGCGCGACCCAAAACATAACACTTAGTCGGCCTCTTTAAGAAAATATACAATGTTTTTGAACAAGTCAGCTCAAGGGTGTTTACAAAAAAATTAATTACATCATTACAAACTTATAACTAAAGGCGCTTAGCCTTAGCATCACAAAATAATACACACTGACCAAAATAGTAGTCAGCTTCTGTGTTCTGTATTCTGGACTATTTCCTGGACTGTAGTGTACTAATCTATCTGTAACTTTTCCATACTAAAGTTCCATACTTTGTGCATTTGGATATAGCATGTATATACACCATAGAGTATATACCTAAGCATGCCTAATCTGGTGTGGTCTCTAACATGCACACTGATGTGCTGATCTAAGTATATGTTTGTCTGCTCTGTATTTTGTACTTAGTCATTTTATCTTGTAAGTTATCTTTGACAGAAACTTAGTATGACTTTGTTTCCATGATTGACAAGAAAAAATAAGCCATGCTTCCTCAGGAAGTCAACTTGCCAACAATCTCCCCCTTTGTCATTTATGGCAACAAAGGAATGTGGCTAAGTTACACAAAATGACTTCATTCAAAAATGACTGTATATACATGTACTTAATGATAAATACTTTTCTGTATATACACATTCTATACTACTCCCCCTTTGACATGAATGAAAAAGGTGTGCAAAAAAAATTTAAGTCTTCATACTTACTCCATATATACATCCGAGTACACAACTTGAAGAGACTGAATCTCTTTCTACCAGAATGCTTTCATTGCATCAATTGTTTGGAGGTGCACACATAAAGCATATGTTAACTTCTCCATTTTCACTAGATCCAAGCAAGGACCTTGACCATAAGTTTGTATTTTTTCATCTATCTATTTGATGTTCTCAATAAGAACTACTAATGAAGGCACAAGTGCATTTCTCAATTGAGTCTGTCTAACTCTTATCTTATTTATTTCAATCTTTTCCTTCTCAATTTTGTCCAGTTGTCCTTGGTAGACGTTATTGCATATGTTCATGTCCTGCATGGAATTCTCAACAGATTTTCTTATGTTTTCCACCATTTCTTCAGCTTCTTTTATCTTTTTAGTGTGCTTAGAGGTAAGCTTCACTCTATCCATGCAATTTTCTATAACTTTCTTCCCTTTTTTTTCCAACTCTTTTAGTATAGACTTTCCAATCTTCAGAGAGTTTAGATCCAAGGTAAAGTTCTTCACCACTTCATTCAATCTTTCCTACTTATACTCATCTTCTACAATCTTAGTAGCTGTCTCTACTAAGCTGGTGAAGTGTGACTTGAAGTTTGTTAGTACACTATCCACATGCTCAATAGTTTGAACTTTTGCAACTTTCTTATCAGCAGGAACTAACTCATTCAGAGTGTTTATTGATTCAATAAAGCATGGGTTCTTCATCACATGTTTCTCCTTTGCCTTTTCCATGGAAAGGATGCTGATATTAATGAGGTCTTCTTCTTCCCATGTGTCAAAACTCATTGAATCAAGAGTTAACCTTGACAACAATGAGGTGGATGGTGACAAAATAGTATTCTGACTTGTTTCTACACATTCACTTTTGATATGTACTTCTTTAACTAGTGACTCATCAACTTGAGTGTCTTTCCCCTTATCCAAATCTATTGGATCAATCAAAGGAACTTCATCTTATTGTAAAGATGTATCATCAATGTTCATTGCTTCATCAACCTTGTTCATATCATTATCAGAAGTTGTCATAGATATCTTGACATTGTCAACTATTATAGTATCTTTTGTATCTTTAGTTTTCTTAGTAGTTATTGTCACTATGGGCGCAGAGACCTGTGGACCTATCATGGGTGCAATCTGAATTATTGGATTTGTATCCTATTTAGGAGGAGCTGGAGTAACTTTTGTTGTAGGCGCCATTGGTGGATACATGTGTCTGTCCATAAAGACTTGTGTAAATGCTTTTTTAGTCTCCTTTCAAACCTGTTCATATTCCTTGTTCATTATCTGTAAATTCCTTGTCTTTCTTTGAAGATGAGGCTTTATAAGATCTAGAAAAATAGCCTTCTCATCATGTGAACAAATAGGGACAAGAGTATCTAGAGTTTCTTCTCTAATCTTCATGTCTTCCTCAATGGCATGTCTTTTCATAATCTCTAATACATTCCATAAGTCATCTGGTATCATTGTCTTCAGTTCAAGAAGTGATTTCTTAAACTTGATCATATGAGATATGGCCATGTAATGTATCTTTGTCTTATCAAATTTTTTATATTTGTTATAGACCTTTGAAAGTGTATCCAATCTTCCTTCATTTATAATCCTATTCTTCAATATGTTCAAGCCTGGTCTAAAACCTACCTCAGGAGGTGCTTGTGTGGTTTTTGTAGTGCTCCTTGTGGTTCTTGAAGATGGATGACCTGTAGCAACTTGCTTTCTTCCTCTAGGTTTTTTGCTAGGAATAGAAGATGGATATGTATCCAAGTTAATGGTGGTAGCAGGCACAGATGTACTTTCCTCATTTTTCTCCTATTTCTTCTTCTGAGATTCATCAGTCTTCTCAATCTTAACTTTAGAAAATTTGGATTCTTTTTCCATATTCAAATCTTCTTGAGTGACTCCATGAGCTTTCAGTATGTTAGATGTGGTTCTGGACACTTTCCTTTTATTAACAGCAAGTTTTAGTTCAATGTCCACTTCATTAGTTTTTTCTCTATATGTTCCCCACCTAGGTTCATTGGGGTCTTTAGGTGCTGATAATAAGACCTGCACATATCCCTCTAGCACATGGTCTTCAACTTCATATCCTAGTGGATGAATCCACTTAGTTCTAGGCTCAACAGCCTCCATGCATGTGCAATCTTTTTCTACCATAAAACAAATAGTATCCTTGTACTTGTCAACTATTTTCTCAAATAGTCTGACCCTGCTCTGCATTTTAACCCTGAATATCTTTATATCCATGTCCATTTTATCTCTTACACTGCTCTTTAAGGTGGCCTTAAGAGATATTTGTGTCATTGTAGGTTTTCCTTTGTCTAGATAGAGGTCTGTAACCTTTCCTACTATATGATAATAAAAAAATAGATGATTAGGGATCCAAACCTGAATGTTTTTCTTCTATCATGTTTGATGATTTTGATGTTGTCAATCAACTATCCACGCAAGACCTCACAAAGGTTGTACTGGGTGTTATCCTTTACTATTCTGATTGTTGCAAGGACTATTGCTGTAGATACACTATTCAACCTGCTTGCATGGTGAAACTTGTATCCAAGTATCATAGTCATGAGTTTTATGTCATCTTCTTTCATGGGGTCTACTGTCATACCATGCCTGTCACTTTTTGACAAACAAAATTTCTCAATCTGCTTCTTAACATCTTTACCAGTGGGAAGCATAGGTCCAGTCATTGGAAGTCCTGTCAATTGATGGATTAATTCTATACTGATATGGACAGGGACATCACCAATCCAAAATAGATCATCATGAATTCTGCTCAATAGGATTTTTACCCATTCTGGTTCTTCAAACTCATGTGCATTTGAATACTCAATAATAGGGTTATCTTGTAGGTGCGCGAACTCATCTATGAATGTGAAGTCCTTATTTAGCATTGATGCCATGTGAGAAGCTATATTATCATCTCCTAGTGATTCCTTCTTGCCATAAATGTACGCACGGATATCTTCCATGTGAACAACCCAAATCAGGGTTTTAGAGAAAGCTCCTTCCACATCATCCAATATAGACTTGAATGGATTCTTTTTAAATACAAATCTCTTCCTTTTTTCTACATCAAATACAACTGGGGTCGCCATTACTTACTTGCTGATCATTTAAGTAGGGTTTCCATGAAATTCTAAAATGGCGCGATGGCTAGGGCTTCATTTCAAACTGATTAACCATTTGTTCCAACTTTCAAACTGCTATGCCTTCATGCCTGGATGTCTTAGTGCTCCAATGCTTTTCAATTTCTTTCTCTTTGAATGTAAATGTGAGAATGATCGACTACAAACTTGTTTTTATATGATTTGCCACATTTAATGCTTGCAACCATACCTAGAGATTTTCAAACTTTGATCCTGATGCAATATAGATAATGCGTGAATGCATAAACCTATAATCTAAGCTTTTAATCATGAATCCAAAGGCCCATACTCTGAAGTGAGTACACCAACCACGCAGGGGTTCTAAGCTAGAATAGCTCCCCTTAAGACCAAGAAGGTCTATTCAGGTAGAAGTAGAGGGTGCTTCCACTATGGATACATCAACTACTTTGTCAACATCTTTGTCCTTCTTTACTTCAACCCAAACTTTGCTTGAATCTTCATTTGCTTTGACAAAATTGACTTCTCCTTTCTCTTCAAATAAAGACTTTTTGGGATCTTCTTGTTTCTGATTTTTGGATCTGTAAAACCTTGAGATATGTCCAGCCTTTCCACATGTGTGACAAATGATAGGAGGTCTAATGTTTTTCTTCATCATGTTGCATTGTTTTGCTGTGTGTCCATTGTAGTTGCATATCTGACATGTAATGTTCTGCAAATTCTTTTGAGTTTTATTTCCCTAATTGTTTTGATTCATTCTTCTTTGATTTTTTTGTGACTGAGTTTTGCAATGTATAGCCCTATGACCTACTTTATTACAAGAGAAATAGTAACCATTAAAAGGTCTTACCTCTTTGCAATCTCTTTCCAAATGCCCATGTTTATTGCATGCATAACAGGTTTTGTTAACTTGTTTGATTTCCCCCTTTTGTGGTTTAGATATAACCTCTTTAGTATCTTTAGCTTCTGAAAATGCTTCAAGTGTTTTTCCTTTCTCTTGTGATGATTTGATTTCATCGTGTGTTGTACTAAATCCAAGACCAGAAGTGTTTCCCTTTTTTTCTTTGTGTATTGAGCTGGGATTGAATCAAATCAGAACTTGTGTGGAGTTTATCAATCTTATCCTTTACTTCTGTTAATTCAGATTCCAACTTCTTCTTCATGTTCTCCAATTCCAGGATTTTCATGTTTGCCTATATAAGTTCATCTTCCACTTGTTTTCTTTCTTTGATCTTATTTTCAATGCTGTTCTGGTTATCTGTAAAATGTTCCTCCAGATCTTCAAGTTTATCTTTTAGAGATTTATTTTCTTCATTAATCTTTTTGACCATTTGTCCTAGATCACTTGTAGAAAAATCTTTTAGATCTTTTCTTAGCCTTTTAATAAGTATTTGAGAGCCATCATTTTTCAATCTTAGTTCTTCATTTTCCTTCTCAGATCTGTCAAGATCTTCAAGAGCTGCTTCAAGATTCTTTTTCAAATGTTTTTCTTCAGCTGAGTCCATGATCTCCTTAAGTGGTTAAAATTTCTTTCAGAGGACCAGAGCTTTGATACCAATTGTTAGAAACACTGAGAGGGGGGCGGGGTGAATCAGTGTTTATCAATTATTTATATTTCAGCCAATTAAACATAAAACAAATATGCATTCAAGAATATTAACACAAGAACACATAACACATGATTTGATTATGGAGAACCTTGATCAAAGGAAAACTCCGGTGGGGATTATTACCCACAAAATATTGTACTAGGTATAATGAACTTGTTAAAGTTCCTTTGCCCTATTAGAATCAGTCTTTACAAATTGAGTACAATGACCTGGTTAAGGATCTGACTCTGTTAGGAGTCTTTTACAATAAACCTATTAGGGGAGGATGGCTCACTACCTAGGCTCACTGCCCAATAATATGAAGGCTACAACTCTCTGAATGTGATGAAGGGTGCTCCCCTTAATACCACAAACACATAATAGAAACAGAGAAGCAACAAAAATTTGCAAGAACAAAAAATGGGCTTCTTATGATCTCCACAAAAGTGGAATTACAAAATTTTAGAATTACAATATGCAAAGCCACATGGGCATTCCCCTTACAATATTTTGTAGGATGAAGCCTTGAATTATTACCTAGATCTACCCAGAACTACCCAGAACTACCTAGACAACACTACGGGCCTTCTTTATATAGGCAATTTCCACCGCCTGAGAAGGTTCTAGAAATTTAGTGCATAGGGCCGACCAAACTTAGAATTATTTTATTTTACAATTTATTACATCATAGTAGGCTCAAAATAAATTTTGAAACCCGAATAGAAATTTTGAAGAAAAATTATTTTTTGCCATTTCAGGTGACCCAACTTTTGAAGACCATAAGTCATCGCCAGTTGACCCGATTGACTATTATGAACCCAATCCGAAAAGGCCATGAAGCACTCTATAGTCCTGACCAGTGCAAGCACCCATCACAAAAGTGCAAGCACCTGTCACCCAAATTTTTGACCTCATCTGGGGCCTCTAAGGCCTTCAAAACTGAGTTCAAAGTTTCTGTACCCTGCTGCCAATACCGAAAATCTTTAATATCTTCAAAACTAGACCTAATCTAGCCATGAAACTTTACTGGTAGGATAATAAGACTGAGATGAACCTCCAAATGTGAAATTAGAACATTCTAAGATCATATGACCAACTTACTAAAAATAGCAAGTTTCCATAAACAGCAGATCTGCACAAGATAACCCTTATTGAAAAGCAAACAGAAATATTTTTGGGTGATGCAAGATTTCCCTTACACCTAGGATGCTCCTGCATCAGAAACCTAGGGTAATTTGAGAAGTGACTTTGTCATGACTTAGGTGTGTAGAGGAAAACCAAGATGGTTAACCTCCTCCCTTGTCAGCCATGATGAATCTTCAACAGGTCATCCTTTCCACTTGACTAGATATTCTTCATATGTCCTGGTCCTTGTGCTTCTACCAACACAACTGTCTAGTATGTCTTCAATCTCCTTGGTATCTGAACTACTTGCTGGAATACTCCACTGTGCCACTGTGATCTCATCTTCAACACCTCCTTCATGATACTCTGT
>MU223187.1:4458149-4475844 GCA_018584345.1 Thuja plicata | reverse complement strand
TTGTCTTGAAGGTAGTCTTCCATTCATCTCCTTCTCTGATCCAAATCTAATGATATCCACTCTTCAGATCTATCTTTGAGAAATACACAGCTCCACTCAAACAGTCCATAATATCATCCATTCATGGAAATGGAAAACTATACTTGATTGTGATTTTGTTTATTGCCTTGGAGTCTATACACATCCTCCACTCTCCATTCTTCTTTGGTGCTAATACCGCTAGTACAACACAGGGACTTAGACTCTCACGGATCAATCCTTTTTGCAACAACTCATGTACTTGTCTGTTCAACTCCTCACATTCTGTAGGTGTCATTCTATGTGCTTCCTTATTCGACAAACTCACTCCTGGAATCAAGTCCATCTGATGACTAATCATCCTAACTGGTGGTAATCCATTAGGCACATTATCAGATACAATATCCTAAAAATCATTCAACAAATCTGCAACTTCTATAGGAACATCTTCTACTTCCTCCTTACTAGCTTTTGGAATTAAAGAAAAACACACATGCTCATGCCTCATACCATCTAGGAACCTTCTTCCATCAACAAAATTTATTCTTGCACTACCATATACCTTTTATTCTGTGTCATTCAATGGCTTTAGCTTATGTCACACTCCATCCTTTATCACGGAATAGGTATTTGCACGACCATCATGTACAACACATTTGTCAAACTACCATGGTCTACCCAACAACATATGACATACATCCATAGATATGATATCACATAGTACCTCATCATGGTATCCACCAATGTTTAACTTCACGAGGCATTGTTCATTGACCATGACCTTGTGGTCATTGTGTACCTAGACAATCTGATATGGATGTGGGTGTTTCTATCTCTTGAGCTTCAAATTTTTCACCATCTCTTCTAACACCAAATTGTCAGTGGTCACTATCAATAATCACATCACAACACTTACCCTCACACTTACACTTGGTGTGAAATAGGATCCTCCTTTGTTTAGGTTCATTCTCACCACTCAGTAGGACTCTTATGTTAATCAGCGTTTCTCCTCTTTCAACATCTTCAGAATGTGATGATCTGGCATCTTCATCTACATGTGCAACTCTGGCCTGGCCTTGATTTCTCTTGTCTATTCTTCCTTGTAACTAAGGACATTCAAATGCCCTATGACCTTCTTCTCCACAGTGAAAACATGTTCCATGGAAGCCTCCTCTTCTAGATCCTTTTCCTCTTCCTCTTCCTCTCTGATCTCTATTATTTTGATCTTGGAAATGATTAGAATTTTTTCCTCACTGATTCTGACTACTACTGGCCTCATCCTTCTTTTTTAGATCTTCATTTCGGCCACCATATGACCATCCACCAGATCTTCCACCATGACCTCTTCCATTTTGTCTACTCTCAAACTTCTTGTTCAGCTTTTCCTCTACTTTCAGGACAAACTGGTATGCCTCCTCAATACTGTTCATTTGAACCAGATTCAACTCCTCCTAAATGCTTAGCCTCAACCCATTAAGGTAATGGGAAAATTTCTCCTTATCAGCCTCTGCATGGCCTATTCTGATGAGGATTCAATAGAACTCCTCTGTATACTCCTGAACAGATCTTCCTACTTGCTTCAAACTTTGAATTTTCTTTATTAGGTCAAGCTCATAATCAACAGGAATGAATTGTCACTTCAACTTATCCACCATCTAATCCCATCTTGTGATTTTATCCTTTCCTCTTTGAATTCACTCCAATTAGATCTCCTACCACCAGATCTTTGCATGACCCTTTAGTCTAGCCTTCGCAAACTTCACTCGATCAGGATCCTCAATATCTTCATACTCAAAATATTCTTCACATTCATTGATCTAGTCAATCAACTCCTCTAGGTTAAGATTCCCTAAAAAATGTAGGAACCTCAATCTTAGGTCTTTTCCCAATCTTGGAAATGGCTCAGAAAAGCCTTTCTTCTTCTGGATTCAAAACTTCAACTTCTTCTTGATCATCATTTCCTTCTTCGGCTTCATCCTCACTTTCATTTCTAACATTAAGATTCATTCCTCTGCAAATCTCTTCTTGCAATGCTCGCACTTGTCTTTGGATCTCTCTAACATCAGGTGTCACAACACCAGCTCTTCCATCGTGTTCCCTTCATGGAGGCATTTTTGCGATGTGCACTAAAACCCTAACCATGATCCTGGTGCAAACTACCTCACAGTCGGTGATCTATTTACACAAAAACCCTAACCCATAGTCCTACTACAAACTTTGTCATAGTCGGTGATCTGTTTACACACTCAAGAACTCATGCTCTGATACCACCTAATGAAGGGTGCTCCCCTTAATACGACAAACACATAATAGAAATAGAGAAGCAACAAAAAATTGTAAGAATAGAAAATGGGCTTCTTATGATCTCCACAAATGTGGAATTACAAACTTTTAGAATTACAATATGCAAAGCCACATGGGCATTCCCCTTACAATATTCTATAGGACAAAGCCTCAAATTATTACCCAGATCTACCTAGAACTACCCAGAACTACCCATACAACACTATGGGCCTTCTTTATATAGGTAATTTCCATCACCTGAGAAGGTTCTAGAAATTTATCCCATAGGGCCGACCAAACTTAGAATTATTTTATTTTACAATTTATTACATCATAGTTGGCTCAAAATAACTTTTGAAACAAAAACATAAATTTTGAAGAAAAATTATTTTCTGCCATTTTAGGTGACCCAACTTTTGAGGACCATAAGTCATCACCAGTTGACCCGATTGACTATTATGACCCCAATCTGGAAAGGCCACGAAGTGGTTTATAGGCTTGACCCACACAAGCGCTTGTCACCCAAATTTTCAACCTCATCTGGGGCCTCTAAAGCATTCAAAACTAAGTTCAAAGTTTCTGTGCCCTGCTGCCAATACCGAAAATCTTTAATATCTTCAAAACTAGACTTGATCTAGCCATGAAACTTTATTGGCAGGATAATAAGACTAAGATGAACCTCCACATGTGAAATTAGAACATTCTGAGATCATATGGCCAACTTACTAAAAATAGCAAGTTTCCATAAATAGTAGCTCTGCATAAGATAGCCCTTATTGAAAAGCAAACAGAAATATTTTTGGGTGATGCAAGATTGCCCTTACACCCAGGATGCTCCTGCATCAGAATGTTGATATGCACTATATCAAATTGAACTGATTTAGTGACACTATTGTCTGATCAGTTCCATGTATGTGTGGATGCTTTTACTCCTTCAAAGAGCTATATCATCTTCTGACTTCATTATACTACCCCTCTATAACTTCTTCTTACATGATAATCAACTTCTCTTGCACGCTGTAACATAACAATACATTACATACTTATATCTTTACAAATGAATAGGTGTGACCCAAAACATAACACTTAGTTTGCCTCTTTAACAAAATATACAACGCTTCCGAACAAGTCAGCTCAAGTGTGTTTACAACAACATTAATTACATCATTACAAACTTATAACTAAAGGCACTTAGCCTTAACATCACAAAATAATACACACTAACCAAAATAGTAGTCAACTTCTGTGTTTTGTATTCTAGACTGTTTCGTGGACTACAGTGTACTAATCTGTCTGTAACTTTTCCATATTGAAGTTTCATAATTTGCACATTTGGATATAGCATGTATATATAGCATAGAGTATATACCTAAGCACGCCTGATCTGGTATGGTCTCTAACATGCGCGCTGATGTGCTGATCTCTGTATCTGTTTGTCTACTTTGTATTCTGTACTTAGTCATTTTATCTTCTAAGTTATCTTTGACAGAAACTTAGTATGACTTTGTTGCCATGATTGACAACATAAAATAATCCATTCTTCCTCACGAAGTCAACTTGCCAACATACATACATTATCATTTTGAAGAATTGAGTGAGTGTGAAATTGAATATAAGTGGAAGGAAGTAACTGATAATTTTATTCTTATGGATGAATACAAAGAATTAGGTTTCTTTGAGACAGAGTAGATTCAGTATGTATTAAGAATAGTTCATGATCAGTTCATATGGTTGGACAAACCCTATAAGATCATGAAGGAAGTAACTGGATACCATGATGTTGGAGAAGTAGTTGCACTTAAATTGATTTAGAAGGATAGTGCGACAAAATTGACATATTCACAATGGGAAAAGAGATAAATGACTATAAACAACATTCGACATGCTTATGTGAAGTTCACGTCTGTAGTGTTAGGTTAAAAACATATTCCATTATAGTAGAGAAAATTCAATTTCTAGTACTATCATTTATGTTACATAGAAGGTGATGATTTAGAATGTTGATTATGACATCTGTGAATCATTGAAAGATTAGTTAATGAATAATTTGGTGAAGATAAAGAAGGATAAGAGGAAAATATTCAAATATTGTAAGCTCTTGATATACATTTCTTCTATTTCATGAACTACTTTCCAAGAATTGGGAATATAGTATGAAAAAAGGATAAACCTATTTCTATTCACATTAATAAATTTTATGATATTCTTGGAGATCAGTTAGCAAAGAGTACTATGTGGGATTTCTTTAAATAATTTTAGAGTCTATGCAGTTCAGGCACATAATACCTCCTAAGATTGTGAAGTAATATGAAAAGACTATATGTTTTATAGTAGAAATTGATGCATGTTTAATGGAGGTAGTTAAACTTAGAACATCTTGGGTAATTCTTATGGGATATCAGGTGGATGGTCCTCTTCTTAAGGCCTATTCAAAATAAATCCTACAAAAACTAATTGTCACTTCATAAAAGAGGTTTGTTACATACTCTAAGAAAGATCTTGAAGTACATGAGACACTCACCAGACTAGGAAGAGAAAGGAAAATAAGAAAAGAAGTAGAGAAGGTGGAAGAGAAGATAGGATTTACTAAGGAACAAGTTGAAGAAGCAAAGAAGAAACCAATAGAAAAGAAAAAAGGAAAGGAGAAAATAATTGAAGAACCAACTGATGTAGAAGTTGATACCCCTCCTGTATGCATTCCATTTGAACAATTACTAAGGGAAAGACAAACTAAAAGTACAAATGATACAATAAAAAGGAACCTTTTTCACCTAAGAAATATACTCTTGAGGCTACAAGAGGTGAATCAATAATGAACAAGAATAGTACTACCCATGTCAGAAAGAGAGTAAAGAGAAAATCCAAAAGAACCTACAAAGGTGCTGATGAAGAAGATACATATGATGCTACTGATTATGATGATGTGGTGAAAAATATTAGATTAGAAGGTGCTAAGGAAACAAGGATTGTTGAAGATGAACCTACAATGAAGGGAAAAAATATTAATATTGGTAATCCACTCTATCATGTTGTTGATTTTATGAATAATTTAACTATTCATGGATTTTTGGTTCAAGTGAAAAGATATTATAATAAGTATGATGAAGATGAGAAGAGGAGAATTTAAGAGGGAACAATAGTATATTTGAATAAGTACAATAGAGCACTAATAGCGATCATAAGTGAAATACCTGATGAGTTATATGACAAACTTAATGAAAGGAGATTGACTGCTATGGATAGGATAAGGAGATAAGGGAAAATGTCTTACTTCAACTCAGTCCTATATTTTCAATTGGATTATTTTATAAGATTCTTGACTTGGAAAACAAATATTTTAGAAGAAAAATAAGAATAAACAAGCTAACGATAGGAAACATTGATGAGGTATTTGAGGAGACCAAAAACATTCTTACCAAGGTACTCATTGAAAATAAAATCAATGTAATTTAGAAGAAGGATGATACATAAACAAATATTGAGAAAGTTGATTCACCAACTTTTATACATAATCAAAAGAAAGAGGATGAACCCTGTGCATATATTGAAGGAGTTCCTATTACTTTCATTGTGGAACCTTTGACAAAAAATATAGATAAATTAGAAAATATCAATTTGAATGTGACAGTAGATGACCATGGGATTAAAGATGAGATAAAGGATAATGAAATAATCGACATTTATAAAAAAATAAATGATGTAATTGATGATGTGGAAGGAAAGAAGGATAAGGAAGAACAGAAATTTGAAGGTACAATTATGGACACTAATGTTCATGATAATGCAGAGATGAAAAATTCTAATTTATTTAAGAAGATTGAGGCAAGTGACACTTTACAAATACAAATTATGCAAGTTCCAATTGAGTTAGACAATCTCAATGAAGATCATTTGATTGGACTTTCTACCATTTCTCAAGACAAGGTGAGAGAGAGAATCCTAAAGACTAATGAGAAGGGAACAAAACTTTTAACCAGGGAAAAATATGTCTTAAGAAAGATTATGCCAACTCATGAATTTGATCCAAATATGTCTACATCTATTAAACTTGAGGGATTATTAGATGTTTTTGATATAATTTTTGAGGCTTTACAGAGTATACACCGAGTAAAATTCAAAATTAATTAGTTTCTAATCGATTCAATCAGTTAAATGCCATAATGGAAAATGATAAGAAATCTTTGATAGTTTCTATTCAAGAACTAAGAGATGCATTGACTGAAGGAAGAAAAGTGTATCATTCTTGTGTAAATCATCCCATCCATGTATCTGACATTGACAATATCATTGAGGATAGTGAGGCCAAGCTAGCAGAATTATCACATGGTGTTGACCCTTTCCAAGAAATGACATCAATTTATTTCAATCAAGCGAAAACACTTAATGATAAGATTGGTTCACTTCTTACTTAGAGGAGAAAATTAAGGGAAGGATCAAAGATCTAATCAATCAAATTGTTCCAAAACTAGATATTCTATCTAGAAGTTTGAAGGATGCTACTGAAACCTTTAAGTACCCTGATGCACCTGATTTGGTTGAGGAAGAAAGGTTGGCATATGAAGTTTGTGCATAGATTCATCTTGTAGAGAGAGTCAAGAAGAATTGGAACATAGATTTGTTAGGAATAACAGTCCATAAGACAACTGAGAGGGGACGTGAATCAACTGTAATATAGATTATTAAACTTTAAACTTTATAAACCAAATCTAAAAATATAAATGATAACACAATAAATGCCAACACCATAACACAATATTTGTTGTCGAGGAAACTCTGTTAAAGGTAAAACCCCGGTGGGAATTAAAACCCACAAATAATGTACTGAGAGTATAGCATCCCTATTAAAAGATATTAGCCCTATTAGGAGCTTATTAAAAAATTATAGTACACAGTCCCTGTTAGGAGACAGACCCTGTTAGGATTCATGAAAAAAGTAGGCTCACTGTCAAGGCACACTTCCTAAAGAAGGTTAAAGAAACCCTCAAAGATTTACAATCTGAATCAAGTCTATAAATAAAATACACATTGTAGTGAACTGTCTGATAACAATTGTATTTTCTTGGTCAGTTCAAATGAAGTATCAACTCTGCTTTGTATACTGCATTCAACAAGCTTCATAGCTTCCACACCTCTCTATCCTTATCTTTCTCATTCACACTTATCCACAAGAAATTATCATTCATATATACCCTCTTACAATAACTCATTAGGTCAGCCAATTAAGCTTTCCCAATACATAATTAACTAGGTCGGCCAATTCAGGCTTTCCATCATACAAATAAATACATAACCCCTTGCTAAGATACACACGGTATCTATAACAAGTATACATCATTTAAAATCCATCACATATACTTCTAGATCTGTAATTTATGCTCACAATTAATTTTACACGCTACATGTTTGAAGTCGGCCAAGAAATAGGTCTTCTCCAGAATACATGCCACAGCTGACATCATCAGTATCCAAAAAACAATCAAACTCAACCCATTACTCTACCATTTGTCAGCTATCTATCAGTAAGCTCGCAAGTTCTAAAATATCTTTTCCAGAAAGATATACCTGAAACATAGAGACCTGCTCTGTCCAGAATCACAGTTATAGTCCAAAAAACCAGTCTTCACCAAATCAACTATAACATCCATAGTATGTAACATAGAGCCAAGTGACCTTAGGAATAATTTCATCACACATCCTTCTACAAAAATCCAACTTTGATCATTCTGAATCACCTGTATAGTATCCATACACTCCTTCCAATTAAATAGCCAATCTATCTTCTCCGTAGAAATATATGTTGACATCAGTGACAAAACATGAATATCAACAGCATGATCAGTAACCAAAAATGATATCATCTAACAATATCACCCTTTGGCAATGATGGAAACATATGGGAAAATCTATATGCATCAACCCAAAAGTACTCCCTGTCAATACAATCTTCTCAATATCCTCAACACAAATCTCCCCAAAATAGTAGGGATTTTCTCATAGATTCCTTCCCCCTTTTGCAGTAATGGAAAAGGGTGCCATAGTTCACCTGTAGTCTTCTATATCCCTTTTCAAATCTTTATGTCTAATTAGCTAGGTGCAAGATCACCCAAATGTATTCCATAGTATTATTCTGCGATCACTCCTCCTAAGGAGTAGATCCATACATCAAGTCCAAAGAATGATATAGATATGAGATCCATTGGACTGATGCATATGTGCATCATTTTTGGCTTCACTAGGAGGGGCCATCACCCCAAGCATGCCTCATAGATATTCAAAAGCATATTTTGGCAAACTTTTAGTAAATATATCTTCTATCTGTTCCTTGGTGCTAATATACTCCAATTTAATCTCTTTATCTTCTACCTTCTCCCTCAAGAAATGATACTTGATAGAAATATGTTTAGTCTTTGAATGAATTATAGTATTGTATGACATATTCACTATGCTTGTGTTATCAAAATGGATAATCATGATTCTTTGAAAATTATTCCAATTTCATTCAACATTTGTTTCATCCAAACAACTTGTGTACAGTTTATTGCAGTAGCAACATACTCTGACTTAGCAGTAGATTGAGAAATACAATTTTTCTTCTTGCTCAACCAAGAAACCAACCTTTTTCCAAGGAAAATGAACCACCACTTGTACTCTTCCTATCATCCACATTAATTTCCCAATCAACATTAGTAAAAGCCTGCAATGTAAAATAATCAAATTTTTTATACCATAATGTATATTCTACCGTTCCTTTCAAATATCTGAAAAAAATTTTCACAACAACAAAATGTGTCTCTTTAGGATCTGCCTCATATCTAGCTACAATTCCAAATACATTGGTAATATTTGGTCTAGTGAGTGTTAGAAATTTTAGACCTCCAATCATTGATCTATACTTAGTCTGCCCAACACTTTGAGTCTCATCACTTTTAGTCAGTTTGTTCTCTGTCACCATGGGTGTACCAACAGGTTTACAATATTCCATTCCAAATTTCTTCAACATTTCCTTAAAATACTTGGTCTGAGATATAAGAATTCCATTCTTACTCAGATTAATTTGCAAACCAATAAAAAATTTCATCTCACACATTTCAAACTTATTCTCCATTTCTTTAGCAAACTTCTTACTCATTTTATCATTGCCTCCAAAAATGATATCATAAAAAAAAACTTCTATAATTAAGATTCCATCTTCATCAGTTCTTAAATACAAATTACTGTCTGCATTACCTTTTCTGAAACTAAGACAAAGTAGATCTTTATCCAATCTTGCATACCATGCCCTTGGTGCTTGTTTCAGTCCATACAATGCCTTCTTTAGTCTGTAAACCATGTTTTCATCATCTATCAAAGGAAAACCATTAGGTTTCTCAATGTACACTTCTTGTTCTAGATCACCATTCAAGAATGCTAACTTCACATCCATTTGATACACTTTAAAGTCATTATGTGCATCGTAAGAAAGGAATAGTATCATAGCTTCCAATCTAGAAATAGGTGTAAATGTTTCTTCATATTCTATGCCTTCTTGTTGTGAGTACACTTTACATACCAGTCTAGCGTTGTTTCTTACCATTATGCCTTCCCCATCCATCTTGTTTCTGAAAACCCACTTAGTACCAATCACATTTTTGTTCTTAGGTCTTGGAACAAATTACCAAGTGTTGTTTTTATTTATCTGTTCTAGTTCTTCTTCCATGGCTTTAGTCCAAGATTCATCTCTACATGCTTCATTAGTAGTCTTTGGTTCAACTTGAGAAATCAAATAGATCTCATCTCTAACTCTAGATCTAGTCATCATGCCTTTTCTTGTATCACCAATAATTTGATCTTCAGGATGGCTTATCTTGACATACCTTAGTTTCTTCAATGTCTCCGTAGCTTTGGCATGTTCTTCTTCTTCAATCTCATTCTCGATCATCAAGGGTACTTCAAGTTCAGCAACAACTTCTCTTTTTTTTTTATCTAACCACAATCATATATTCTTTCCTGAATTTGAAACTTTTCATCTACCCTTAAATTTGTGCTTTCAATCAGTTTCCTCAGTCTCAGATTGAAAATTTTATATGCTTTACTCTTAGTGGAATAACCAAGAAATCTTCCTTCATCACTTCTAGCATCAAACTTGCGTATCTCATCATCTCTCTTGGTATAAAAATTACTACCAAATATTCTAAAATATTTCATAGTAGGTGTGTGATCAAACCATAATTCATAGGGAGTTGTACCTTCTCTAATCTAAATTTTGTTTAATGTGTATATAGCAGTGCCAACTGCTTCTCTCCAATGAACATGTGACACTTTTCCTTCTAGCAACATAGCCCTTGCAACATCTAATATGGTTTTGTTTCTTCACTCTATTATCCCATTCTGTTGTGGAGTTCTAGGGGCTAAAGTCTCTCTATATATTCCATTTTCTTCATAGTATGTATTAAACAGCTCTGATGGAAACTCTCTTCCTCTGTCTGATCTCAAACACTTCATTTTTAAAGCTGATTCATTCTCAACTTTCCCTTTGAATAACATGAACTTGTCAAATGCTTTAGATTTCTCTCTCAAATATGTAACAATTTATCAACAAAAAGTATAAAATACCTTTCACCATAGTATGATCTTGTTCTTGTAGGACCACATGGATTTGTATGCACAAGATCCAACTTCCCTTTTTCTGAATAAGCTTTTCTCTTGAAATTTATTCTAGTCTATTTCCCCATAACACATTCTCTACACATAGTGTTAGATGGCTTTACAATTCTAGGTAGATCTCTTACTGCTTTTGTAATACCCACTCATGTTTTGATTTTTAGTTGGTGATGCCGTACTCTTTTAGGCATTGGTTTTAGTTGATTGGCCGACTTCTTTTAGAGTACTTTCATGAGAGCTATTATTATTTTAGTTGATGGTGATTATTAATTATGATATTATGGATATTATCATGATGTGATGATTTATGTTTTGATTATGTTGTACTTACCCCATACTGCATGTATATTATTATCATGTTTATGTATCTGTTTGCATGTTGTTGTGGTAGAGGATAGCGATGTAGTTACTTTCTTTGGCGAGATACACATGTTCGACCGATCCCTATCATTGTTTGCAATATTATATTATGTATGTAGATGCGTGTTCTTTTGATGACAGGATTGTAGGTACAAGGCATCATCTTCCCTGAATTGGCAGGAGTGAGCGTACCCATAAATATTCATCTCAATGGTAAAGAGGGGAGGTAACATACAGATCCAAAACCATAACCTAAGCCTAATCATCCTAATGTTGGATGAGTTTCAGTATGACTACCCTATTCAGATTTGTCTAGGTTGACAGAATTCGAATACCCTCTCTCCTGAGTATGTGTGTGTTTTGCTTGATTATGCTTTCAGGTGATTTTTAGATTATTGAGTGATTTTCCATATTCTATAATTTAATGGATTATAGTTGAATTAATTATTTAATTATATCCTAATTTTATTTTAAATAATTAATTAAATTGAAATATTTGAATATTTTGATTAATTAAATATTTAATTGAAAACTATAGTAAATGTGCTTATACGATTAATTAAATAATTAAATATTTGGTTGCATACATTATTGTGACATAAATATTTAATCTATTTAATTAAATATTTTATTATTTAAATGTCCATGAATTTGTTGAAAAAGTAATTTCAAATTCAAATATCTTAATTTGAAATTAGGAGTCAAAGTTGAGTTGTGGCAATAAAGTATATTTTATTTATTTAATTTGGATTTACTTTCAATTTTCAAGTTGCGTCTTTTTAGGGATTGACTTGGGAGTTGTCATCAAGCTTTGCATGATTAGGGGAATTTGAATCTCTTTAGGGGGAATTGGTCATTCATTCTCTCAAATAAGGTTTTTTTGAGATTGGAGAGCTCTTGGTGATTTGGGGATTCTTTTGAAGGATTGTGGATTGTTGTGGTTACTTGTTGCGTTGAAGTTTTTGAGATTTTTCTTGCTTGTGTGTGTGCTTAGATCTTCATAGTTGCCAGATCTGTGGTTGAATTGGGCTTGAGGGTTTTCAGATTTACTTTCATCTTTCAAGCTACATTCTTCCATTTCTAGCATTGGAATCAAGGTAGGTTTCATTTGTCATGTATGGTTTCAATTTTGTAGTTCTGAGGTTTTCAATGTTGATTTAGTGCATGTTTGTTATTTTTGCTTTTAAATGGCTTAATTGTAGTTTATAGGTTTTCGGGTGTTCATTAGGACCCCATCCTCACACCCCCCGCGTCTTTGATAGCGTATAGCCCTTTATGGCTGCAGGGGTCGTCCGGTCGCCATCGGCGTAGCCGACCATCGAGAGTAGGCGGGTGGGGGGGGAACCGCGTGGGTCCCCCCACATATTAATGTTTAAGTTTTTAAAAAAAAAAATAGTTTATTTTATGTTTATTAAATTTTAAAATTTTTTTTTATCATTTTTTTAAATTCATTTAAAAATTTAATTAGTTTTAAATTAATTTAGTTATATTATATTATTATTTAAATTTACTTTTGTTATGATTAAATTTATTAATTTAGTTTAATATATTAATTAATACAGTTTTTCTTTTTATAGTTTTTTAATTTAATATATTAATGGTTAATTATGTTTTAATATATTGATTATTAATTTAAATTAATAGGTATTATTAATATTAAATTAATATATTGATTATTAGTATAATTAATTTTATTAATATGTTTATTAAATTACTTGAGCTAAAATGTAGTTGATTAAATTAAGTTAATCAAGTTGATTTTTAATTATGAGATAACTCGAAACTTTGGAATTGGATAAATTAATTTGATTTAATTAATCTCTTGATTAGAATATTTAATTACAAGATGTAATCCTAAATAGTTTTAATGCAAATTGACCTTTGATTATTTCAAATTAAGTTATTAGTTAAATGGGGAATTATGTATGAGTTATTTATAAGTATTTACATGGATATAGTTCATTTTTCATTCTTTTAAGGCATTTTGTTCCTATGCATATGTATGAATCTCTTTTGCTTGAACGTGTTACTTTCGGGGCATTAGATAACCTAGGATGTATACAGAGGCTGGGGGTGTGTTTATATTTCTGTTACTTCATGGCGTGTGTGTTATCTGTTATTACCCTAAACTGACCATGTGACCCTTTCGATTCTGCTATATGTTTGTGTACCTATGTGACCATTCCTAATTGTGTGGGATACTGGATTTGGGGTACACTAGGGTTGTGACTTATGCTAGCTCTATTAGGATCTCTAAGCCTAGGGTAGGTTACCTAGATGTGTAGTAGGGGTGGCTTGCAATAAGTTTCATGTCCGTAAGTGACTACTGGATTGCTTATTGTGGAGTTTCTTAATAAGTGATAACTAAAGACATATTTGAGGATATTAAAATGGATTAATAAGATGTGTCCTTACCCATGCTTGAGTGCTAGTATAGGCTAAGGTGGTGTTGAGAAGATGTTAGTTTCCCTGTGAGGTACCTGACATAGTTAGTGGCCTTGTCAGTATGAGAGGTCATTAGCTCCGTGTATGGTCACTTAGGTGCCAGAATCCATTGGGATTATTAGGGCTCAACTTAAGGGTTAGATGTACATGATGACACCTTCCTTTACACATGCTAGATTTCCTACATTGTTAGTTGCCTCTGGATTAGTGAGTCTTACCTATAATGATGATTAGTACATCGGATTAGAGAGTTATCAGGATCCCTTGCTTAGTGGTTATTCCTTCCTAGTTTTGATATCCTATTGGGATCGATTGTTATCTCCTCAGCATGGTAGGGTGGACCTTTGTGGTTCCACATGGACGGGTGGTAGTGATTCTTTATCCATTGAGATTTGACGTCCTTATACTAGGTACTTGATGGTTCTTGCAAATGAACTCTTTATGTTCCTTCATCATTTATTATGTTATTTCATTATTGTAAATATTGTATTAGAGTATCCCATGTGATACCTAATCCAGAAATTGTAATTAAGTAGTTTAGAGTGATTACCACATACCCTGCGACATGTGGAGTGGATTTGAGTTTATGGTGGTTTCATGGTTATCCATGAGGATGTAATTATGGTTACATAAGTTGTAATTGTTATACTTAATCATATGGAATCTTTGTTATATTGTTAGTTGTGTTTTTCGTTGAGTAATTCAACGTCATGGAACCCTTGAGTCGTGTAATCTATGTGAGTGTAAGACATGTGTATAAATGGTAATTGCTTCCACATGAATGTATGTCTCTTTATGTTAACTTTAAAAAAAAATCATTCAACACACATATTATCATGTTCTAGGTTAATCTCTCTTGGGTTCCCTTGCTGGGTGTTACATTTGGTATCAGAGCTCTAGTTTCTAGATTAGGAACTCTAGGAATTGTATGCCCATTAGGTTGTGTCTAGCTTGAACTTGAAATTAAAACATAGACAAACTACACATTTGTTTTTAAATTATTGCTTTATGGTTTATTGATTCTTTAGTTTATGTTTCAAGCTATGTGGTGAATGTTGTATCTATCTCTATTTGATTAAAGAATTATGCTTGAGATGCAAGTAGCTAGAGGCCGTGGTAGGGGTAGGTTTGATTCCTATGGGGAAGGTCGATAGGCTAGCTCCTCCACTAGTGTTAGATAGGAGAGTGATCATCATCAGGATAGGGGTGAACAGAGGAGAGAGGATCAGGATGAGTCTGGAAATTTGAATACTATGCAGATCCTTCATGCTATCCTAGATTGCCTTCCTAAGAGGGCCAGCATAGAGTGGGAGGCATCTCATCACTCCCAGCAGGAGGAGAGACAGAGGGAGAGATCTAGGAGCCCTCATGGTAGGACTATATCAGTAGATCCAATAGTGGTTGCAGCCACCCACATGAGAGACCTGACAAGAGGAAAGGTCATTCCTTTTGCTAGATAGGATTCTGGTTTAGAGGTAGAGACTTGGTTGATAGCTTTGGATAGAGTTTTCGCAATGCATCCCTTTAGTAGTAATGCTAAAATGAGATATGTCATGATGCAGTTGACACATTTTGTGGCTATCTGGTGGAAGATTGAGGAGTAGAAGCTAGGACTCCGTATGGACACTATTACTTGGGAGATCTTTCTCAAGAACTTTAGAGATAGGCTCCTATCTGATCAGTGGAGGCAGCAGAGAGCTAATGAGTTTCATAATCTTAGACAGCTGACTTTCATAGTAGAGTATTACAAGCATCATTTTTACGAGCTCAAGTAGTACACTAGATATATCGAGGATACCGTATTATTGGTATAGCACTTTGTGCGAGGGCTTCATGCCCGCATCGTAGGTGACGTAAAGCTCTTTGAGCCTACGGACCTGCAAGCTATAGTGATTAAAGCCACTCTAGTAGAGGCTAATTTGGTAGAGGGCCATAGGAGTCGACAGGGTGGTCAGGCTAGTGGAGCTTCTAGAGTAGGCTATAGAGGTAACTAGTCGCAAGGTGCTAGGAACTTCAAGAAGCCATCTAGTTATTATAGAGGTAATCATACTTAGAGCCAGAGTCGGCAGTAGTAGAAGGCTGCACCTCCTACCCAGAGTGGTAGAAGTGTCAGGAGTGGATAGCGCTATAGGCATAATCAGTCTAACTATCCAGCTTAGAGCGCGCAACCTAGTGCGAGTAGAGGGAGTGTCCAAGAGTCTAGTGCGCCCTCTAATGGGAGAGGCAATTTTAGAGGCACAGGATGTTTCACCTATGGTCAGTTTGGCCACGTTGCAGTGAATTGTCCACAAAGAGCACCACAATTTTCTACACAGAGGCCAGTAACCTCAAAGCCTACTGTAGGAGGAGGTTTCATAGAGTGTTTGCAGCTCTTGATCAAAGGTAGGTAGAGCATCAAGGCAAAGTCATTGAGACTTTAGGTACTATCCGGGGTACTTCCATTTCTATACTATTTGATTCAGGAGTGACTGACTCATTTATTTCACCTTTCCTTGTTGAGCATTGCGGGATAGTGGCTACAAAGCAAGCGTTAGGTTGGCAAGTGGAACTAGCCTCATGGGCTAGGGTAGCTACAGATTCCTTGGTTCATGGTTGTGAACAAAACCTAGGGAAGTTCATTACCTCAGTTGACCTTTGTGTGACTCCTTTGGGATCATATGGGGTTGTCTTGGGAATGGGCTAGTTGGGAGGTCATGGAGCTCATATCGATTATAGATGGAAGACCATCCTTTGCAAGGATTATGGTGGAAAGGAGTGTCACATTATGGAGATTCCTCGACCCATATCCCTTCGCATGATATATGCTATGCAACTAAAGCAATTTATGTGAAAGGGTTGTCAGATGTATGCAATATCTATATATGAGATAGACGGTATGGAAAGAAAAGTCAAGAATCTGGATCATCCTATAGTATAGGAGTTTATGGATGTATTCCTTGATGAGATTCTAGGTATGTCACCGAAGCATGACATAGACTCCTGCATAGAGCTTGTGCTAGGAGCAGAGCCTATATCTAGAGCACCATATCATATGGCTACTCATGAGTTGAGTGAGCTAAAGCTGCAGTTAGAGGAGCTATTGGAAAAGGGGAGCATCCACCCTAGTGTTTCTCCTTGGGGTGCACCTATCCTCTCTGTGAAGAAGAAGGATGGATCATTACGCTTGTGTATCGACTATAGACAGTTGAACAAGGTAACGGTAAAAAATAGGTACCCATTGCCACGCATTGATGACTTATTTGATTAGATCAAGGGAGCCAAGGTGTTCTCTAAGATTGATATGAAGTCAGGATACCACCAGTTACAGATTGAGGATGCTGATATCCAAAAGACAGCATTCCGTACATGCTATGGACATTATGAGTTCACAGTGGTTCCATTTGGGTTGATGAATGCTCCATCAGTGTTCATGTGTTTGATGAATGGAGTGTTTCAAGAGTACCTAGATCAATTTGTGCTCATCTTCCTGGATGATATATTTATTTACTCTAGATCCATGGACAAGGATGAAGAGCATCTTTGGCAAGTTCTGGAGTGCCTTAGGAAGAATCAACTTTATGCCAATCTGGCTAAGTGTGATTTCTTCCAGACTGAGGTTCAGTATCTTGGTCATGTTATCTCTGGAGAAGGTATCTTAGTATATCCTTTGAAGATTTAGGCTATTGTGGAGTGACCAGCACCCATTTATCATTTTATCAATTTATCAAATTCCTGAATCAATGCTTTGCAATATTTTTAATTCAAATCAATTTCCTTGATCAAATTGTAATTAATTCAATTATTCAATTATTTCAATTTTTCCTAAGGTTTGATCATTTTTACTTAATTAAAAGATTTAATCTCCCTTTTAATTAAATTCCTCTTATTTAATTAAATTCAATTTCCTCCATTTAATTAAATAAAATTCTTCTAATTTATTTAATTATAAAGAAAACCCCTCTTTTAATTA
>MU223187.1:4445920-4458099 GCA_018584345.1 Thuja plicata | reverse complement strand
TAATTAAATAAAATTCTTCTAATTTATTTAATTATAAAGAAAACCCCTCTTTTAATTAAATAAATAAAAATCCCCACTTAAAGCACTTTATTTGATGAAAAAGGCAATAAATTAAATAAAAATTAAAAAAATTTCTTTTTTTCTTCACATCCTCGTAAGTGGTGGGATTTTTGCCTCTTAATCATAGCCTTTGATTTTTTCCTCTTAATCTCAACCGTTCACTTTTCTTTATAAGGAAATCTCTCCTCATTTTCATATCATCTTTTTTATAGTATTGTTATGCTGCAGGTTTGGAGAGCAATTTTGGAGGAGCATTTGAGCATTTGAGCTTGGATATTGCAACCTCTCTCTTCTTGTCTCATTCTTCTTGCATTCATGGCTCCTCATGTAGATTAGATTCATGTTTATTTTCATAGATTAATATTGCATTTGTATTTCCTTTCATAGATTTATCCATGCATTGTTATCATTTAGATTAATTTATTTTATGCATTGTTATCATATAGAGTAGATCTCATTTTCATGCATTTGAATCTCTTGTTTCATGGTGTACTTGCATAGGCACTAACTAGGTCAATTTGAGGGCCTCCATTTCACACCTTTGCACTCCATGACTAGAGAGCTATGGATTGATATTTGAGGCCTCATTCTTGAGCAACCTTGGATGGAATGATTTATAGAAGTGTGTCAACATTTTAGTACACATTTTTGGTGCCCACCGAGGGGCAGAAGATTCATTTTATATCTTCATAGCTATTTTTTCGTCAATTTTATTTTTGGATCTAAAATTTCTATCTTTTCTGTACTTGTTATTTTTGTCTGGAGAGAAAGTTCACACGGGCTTTTGCATATCTTCATGTGAGATTGTGCTGGTTCTGGTGTTTTATCATGTGGCTTGGTGTACTTCTTCACATAGTGTGGCATTTCTTCATGCGATATTCGGTGCCAGTGCCGTAATTTGTCTGGTTTGCAGTTTCTGTACCTTTTTGTACTGTCTATGCATTTTGTCACGCGGCTGTGCATTTCTTTACATGAGCTTTCTATTTCCTTGCGTGGCACTGTCATTTTATCATGCCATATTCCGTACTAGAGATCTTTTTTTTATTGCTATATTGATATATCTCTAATTTTTCATGCTAACCACTAATGTTTACTGTTTCTAGTGGTTTGTGATTTATTTTTGTTGTTGTTGTTGCTGATTTGGACTTGCTTGGATAAACAACAAAATGATTCACATTGCATTGGATTTGAGGTATTTTGTTACTCTTTATAACATTTGGATTTTGGGAATTAAAATGAACATCTCATGTGTTTAGCTTGAGTGTTTCTTTCTTTCATAGATCACATTTCCAATTGATGCTCTAAAATGGACCTAGATTTTCTTTCTTGCATAAATGTTTCACATAGTAACTAGGCCCTATGAACACTGTTTCTGGCGATCTTGAGAGAGTGGGTTTCATTCGCTTGTTTTACATGTGAAGCTGTTCTTGGCGATAGATCCTCTTGTAGATAGGGAAGGATTTTTTTTTCATCTCATTGGTCAACTTGGTTTGGACTTCAACTTTTGGCAATACTTTCTCTCTTTGGGATATTGGTTTCATTTGTTGTTGTTTGAGCCTTGAATGAGGTGATTTCAAATTAGTGGGTCAATGAATCATGTTTGCTATATTTTGGTGAGGTGAAGAGGCCAGAGGATTATGCTCTTTTCCCTTTTGGGAGAGTAAAAAAATTGGAACCCTTGAATCTAAACTAAGTCCCCATGTGGTCCATATTGTGGGTCTTCCTTGTTAGAGAGGGTTAACTATAGTGGACATTCTGTTTATTGGGTCAACCATGTGGATGGAACATCAAGCGGTAATAGCCATTTTCACCATGGTAGTAACAACCGCTATATAAATGTCCTTGTAGAAGAAATCTCCATGGGTGTAGTTTCTTGTGGGTTGTCAGATCTCCTCAGTAGCTCCTGATTGATTAAATTCTCAGATTGTGTCAAAACCTCAGTGCGCTAGGATTGGTTTTCACCCACTTAAAGTTGCAAAAGTTACAGAGTCGAGCCATTACTAAGAACCATAGTGCAACCAATTTTTTCTTTCACAGGACTATGTGCATGATTAGAAAACATTTGATAACATACACAAGTAGCATTCTTATGGAGTAGAAATACTATGACACTACCTATGTTCATGTGCAAGGTTTCTTTGTCCCTTGCTCATTGTTTGAAGACATTGATTGCTTGAACTCCCTGATTGCTATTTTACGTGCTTGATTCATGATAAAATCTATTAATGCACTTAGTTGGTTATTTAAAAGAAGTGGAAACTGAGATTCTGAGATTCTGTGTCCTTTACTCGCATGAGCAAACTGTTTCTTCATGCCATTCGGTGTATTTCCTCGTGCGGCTATGTGAGCATTCTCTCACAAACCTTGCTGCCAGTATTGCCTTATTTTACCAGTTTGTTCTATTTTATCGCGTTGTTCTGTGCATTCTATCGCGTGGTGTGGTATTTCCTTATGTGACACAACATTTCCTCATGCGAGATGGTACTTCCTCACGTGAAACTACCCATCAGTCAACCTTTGTTGTCATCATTTTTGAACCTGATTTAGCTTGTTGTCCTATCATTTTTAGTTTTTGGGTTGATCTAGATCTGATTGGATTACTTACCCTACTGTTAGAAGCTTGTTATGCTTAGGATTCTTTCATTTGACCTCTTGGATTAACAATCTTTGATTTCACAAGTGACCTTTCTTGGCGCTTGGTGAGCTAGAAACCATCCTTGTTGCAAAGATAAACCTTTAGATTCTTTGATAACACACCGAGAGAGTTTTGGTAGTCTCTTGTCCATCCACTTTCATACAATTTCAATCTCAATTTATATAATTTGGATAAGACCATCCTCCTGATCCATATTTACTAGGGTATTCACCCAAAGTTATTGGGCACCTTTGTGACAGTGTTGGCTTATTCCTATTTGGAAAATTCTATCTTATCACCTCTTTTTGGACAAGTTAATGCCTTTTCTATCCTAGTTTGGTACCAACATTTCTTAGGGTAATCCTATCAACTAGCACTTTTTCTTTCCAGTTACAACAAGATATCAAGTAAATCAAGGAAAATGACCTCAAGTGTTTTTTAACCAATTACCCCTAGTTCAAACTCGCCAAAGACATAAGGAAAAAGGACCCATATTTGATCAATTGCCTAGGAATACTTCAGAGATTTGGTTTGATTCCAAGAGTCACCTTAGTGAGTTGGGTATCCCCTTAGTATCTTCTCAATCTTCTATAGATATGAGTTACACAATGACTCAGAGAGAGAAGGAAGCCATGGATAAATGTTATGAGGATTTGTATGCAAAAATTGGGCATGCTATTTCATTCAGTGGTTCCTCTCACAAAAATAGACCAACCTCACCCCTTATTTCAAAAAGATATTTAGATGCACATCAAAGGGATGAGAAAGATAAAGGTAAGAGACATGTTTATGATGATGAGATATCCCAATAGGTGGAACAAGGAGATGAGCTTCATGATGCTCACATCAATGCAACTTATACCAACAACTTGTTTCAACATTCAAGACCAAGCTCACCTCCTAAAACATCTAACAAATACATGAGTGATAGATTCAAGAGGATTGAGCATGAAAAGAAGGTTTTCCAAGATGAACAAATTCATAAGAAAGAACTTGGAGAAACAAGCTTTAATAGAAATGGAAAGGAAAACCCTTCAAGAGGAGAAAGCTAGGCTCTTGGCTTGACATTTTCATGGTCCCTTTAACCATATGCATATTAGTGGTGGAAATGGTTCCCCTCCATCTACTCCTCCTAGAACTCCAAGAAGTAGGAGACATTCAAGATCACCATCATGACATCCTAGTCCTAGAGGAAGAAGAGTTTCTAGACATGATCATCATAGGAGACAAACTCCTCATAGGAGCTCAAAGCCATCTTTGCAACATGCTCATTATGGTTCACAATATGGAGGAAGTAACATGAGTTTTGATCACACCTCCCAAGATTTTATGCACATGCAACAAGAACCATTCTTTCAACAGTATGTAGAGAAGTATGTGAAGCAAAATCAAGATAAGATCTTAAAGAGTCTAATTGATAATGGGGCTAAGGTCCCTTACAAATTTGATGTGGATAGAAAGATTAAAAGACAAGATCTGTCTCAAGAGGAGAAAGTGGATGAAGCGCTTAAACAAATAGCAAAGATATCTGGACCTAAGAATTATTTTTCATTGGACTCTATTTTTCCTAATCCTTTTGATAAGAGTGTTGAAATGAAAGAATTTCCTAGAAAGGTTGAAATTCCTCAATATCAAAAATATGATGGAAGTGGAGATCCACATGATCATGTGCGACATTTTTATACCACTAGTTTTGAGTTTCATCAAGATGATTCATACCTCATGAGGTTATTCCCATGAAGTCTTAGGGGGAAAGCAATGGAATGGTTTAGTAAGATAAATCCTCCTATTAAGAATTTCAAAGAGCTTGTTCAAATATTTGTTCAACACTTTACATACAATATTTTGAGATCTATCACTTTATTTGACTTATGTAACTTAAAGTAGAATCAAGGAGAGTCCTTTGTTACTTTCTTGCAAAGATGGAGATGAAAGTCTTCTTGTTATTCTGGAACTATTCCTGACAATGAAAGGATTGATATTCTTGTTAACAATTTGGTCCCTGAATTGTAGTATAAAGTTAAGAAAGTGGTTTTTGATTCATTTGACACCATGGTTGAGACTGCATGTCAAATTGAAGATGTTTTAAGAGAACAAGGTATTTTGACTAAACATGGAAACAATAATAACAATAGTCAAAACAACAACAATTCTAACAAGGATAAGGGGAAGAACCAATATTGGAATAAGTACAAACAAGTGGTTAATGATGGAGTTGTGGATTCCTCCCAACATAAAGATCAACCTGTGCTCCACTTATCTAGCACTTTTCAAGCTACAAAGCTCAATACATCCAATCAACAAGAAAGTAGGCCAAGTTACCAAGGTAAGCCTACAAGTTAAAAATGTCAATTTGCAAAACTTGGTTAAACATATGGAGAGATTTTCAATAAACTTGTTGCTAGAAATTTGATATGTCCTTAGAGGGTAGAAGATTTTTATATACCTATAGTTAAACCACCTTGGTGGAAGGAGAAATCCTATTGCATATTTCATAATGGTATTGGACATGATATTGAACATTGCTACAAACTCAGGCACATCTTTCAAGATCTCATTAATAGTAACCAAATTATAGTAGATGGATTGAACACCAATGCTGATCACAAAGCATTCAAGGATCCTTTTCCCAAACATAAAAAGGGGGAAACCTCTAAAGTTAAGAATGGAAAAGCTGAGATCAACTATACTTATACAGATGCAGAGAATACCATCAACATGCTTGAATTTTTGGAAGAAAGTGTTAACATGATGAGTGGAAGAGATCCTTATGGTTATGATCTAGATGAAGAGTATCCTCCTATTTTCAATAGGGAACCTATTATGGTGCTAAGGGGTCCCAACTCTAGAAGGTCATCTCAAACCATTAATGATGTTACCTAAAGTCAAGGTCTTGTTGTCATTAAAGGACCAAATTCAAGTCAATCCAGTAAACCTAAGCAAGTGGCATCTAAACCTGTTATCTTGAAGCCAACTGTCAATCTTAAATCAAACTACAATCTTGTTGACTGGTTACAAAGAACATCCACTCAGATTTTGATCTTTGATATTTTAGAGTTGTCTCCAAGACATAAACAAGTCCTTGAGGATGCTTTGCGTATGGAAAATTTCCCCAACAACTTAGATATTGATCAATTCCAGAATATGGTTAATCACATTGCTAGCCCTCATTACCTTACATTTTCAGAAGATGATGATAAAGATTTGAGACATCTGCACAATATTTCCCTTCATATTGAGGTCATGATCCATAGAACCCATGTTAGGCATGTGTTGATAGATGGGGGTGCTGGGCTTAATATTTGTTCTTTTAGTCTTTTGAAAGAATTGGGTTATTTTGAAGAAGTTATAGATACCAGAAAGAGAGTTACTATCAAAGCCTATGATGAGGTAGAAAGAAGTTCCAAGGGGTTTTCCATCCTTCTTGTTAGGATTATCCCTATTCAAAAGGATATTTTGTTTCAAATAGTTGATGTTGGACCCCTTGCATATAATATCTTACTTGGTAGGCCATGGATTCATGACATGCAAGCAGTGCCGTCTACCTACCATCAATGTGTTAAGTTTCCCTACAATGGAATAGAGATTTGTATACCTGGGGATAATAATTTATCTATTAATACAAATTTAGCAGGGGCTCATGTTCCCCTCAATGGAGAAGCAAAATATTTTGATGCTACTTTGGCAAAATGCAACGACAAGTTTAAGACAATAGACCTTGGTATTGGGGGTATCAACTCAACTCCCTCACCACATTGCCAGTTTCACCTCGGTCTTATGGCAGACCTTCAAAAGAGATGAAGCCTTCCTCCTCAACTATGACCTTGTTTGGAAAATTTGTAGAATCATCAGTGCCTATTCAAAATGAGAAAGATGAAACATTTGTTAGAGACTGGATATATAGAGAAGAAAAGTATAAGCACAATGAGAATTTCTCTCCTTCTCCTAAAGCTTATGGAAGAGGATATACTTTTGTTAAGAATATGGGCTATCCTAGGTATGGCCCTCTTAATCACAATTTGGATGCTAGGTCTAAACCTCTTGATCATGCTCAATTTGGATGTAAGTCTAAGAAACCAGTTGGCCTAGGATTTGAAAAATGCAAAAGGCATACCAATCCTCTCTTTGAGAAGATGGAGAGTGATGATGAACCAGAGTATTGACCCTAATTTGAAAAATCAACAAGATATGTGTGAATATTGGGTCCCTTCCACTACTCTCCTTTGGGGAGATTCAGATATTTTAGTTACCCATGCATCAGTTGCAACTTTAGAACAAGAATCAGATATAGAGGATCCTTTGAGAGAGTGTCAAAGAAAGAATCTTTCTCATTTAATGGAAAGAGAAAATACTTATTTTGATGAAGCTGGACCTTCAACATCTCGATGTCCCAAGCCTTCATGGTGTAAGCATCCTAGTCATAGTTCAGATACCAGTTCTAATGAATAAGAATGGGACTCTTTTTCTGAGCCCTCAACATTTGATAGAGATGTTGATGTTGTACACATTTATAGTTCTCAATCTGAGTTAGCCAACGAGTCACATGTAGGATTAGAGGTTTTGAACCCACATGTTGCCTTAGTGGACGATTCTGTGTTTATTAGGATGAATCAAAATTTGGGTAGCTTAGAAGGATACTTGACAGACTCTGACTCTTCAGTCACGAGTGATGATATCATTCATATTTATAACCTTGAACCAGTTCATCCCAACCTTATTGATTGGTCTCAACGCTATCAAGAACCTGAGCTTTTGACATTCCAAAATGATTATGAGATAGCTTATTACCTAAATGCCATTGAACCTGTAGTCTCTTCTGCCAGTGAACCGACTACCAGTATGATAGATCTAGACATCAAGTACCTTAGTCACAAGATAAAGAGAAAATAAAATAAAAAGAATAGGTGTTCTAATGGTGAAAACCACTGTGTGGCAGTGTAAAAACTAAAAAAAGTAAAAAGAAATGACATATCCAAGGGTGAAAACCTCTCTAAGGTGCCTAAGGATGAGGTACTAGATCGTCTTCCTAGCTATTTTCAAGATCGATCTTCAATTCTTATTGAGCCAACACAAGCAGTTAATTTGGGTACAAATGAGGCTTCACAAATAATACACTTGGCTAAGTCTTTGTCACCAATAGAAAAAGAAGCTTACACTAAGTTCTTACAAAGAAAGAAGATCAATTTTGCATGGACTTATTCAGATATGCCAGGATTGGACATTAATCTTATTATGCATCACTTATCCATAGCTCCAAATGTCAAACTAGTTAAACAAAAATTGAGGAAAATGCATCCTCATATAGCTCTTCTAGTCAAAACTGAATTAGAGAAGCTCCTTGGAGAAAAATTCATAAGAGCTATTGCTTATGCTAAATGGATATCAAATATTGTACCAATTTCCAAACATGACAAATCCATTCAAGTTTGCACAGATTTTAGAGATATTAATAGAGCATGCCCAAAGGATGAATTTCCACTCCCCAATATAGACATGATAGTGGATATGACTATGGGTTATGAAATTTATTCTTTGATGGATGGTTTTTCTGGGTACAATCAAATTAAGATAGCTCCTGAAGATCAAGAAAAGACTGCATTCACTTGTGCATGGGGAACCTATTGTTCAAACGTTATGCCTTTTGGATTAAAAAATGCAGGAGCTACCTATCAAAGAGATATGACAGCTATTTTTCATGATATGATGCATAAGAATTTGGAAGATTACGTAGATGACACTTTGGCCAAGTCTAAACAAAGAGATACACACTTAGAATATTTGGAAGTAATTCTAGATCACATGGAACAATTTCAGCTAAGGTTAAATCCTAAAAAGTGTCCATTTGGGGTCACCTCGGGAAAGTTACTTGGATTCATTATTTCAGCAAAAAGAATAGAGGTTGACCCTAAAAATGTTCAAGCAATCATTGATATGCCACCTCCTAAAAACATTAGTCAAATGAGGAGTCTTCAGGGACATCTTGAATCTATAAGGAGATTTATTTCACAATTGGCAGATAGACCTCAACCCTTCAATAAGAACTTGCATAAAGGATTCAAAGTTATTTGGAATGAGGATTGTCAAAAGAGCATAAATCAAATTAAGATGTACTTGGCCAATCCTCCTATTTTAATGCCTCCTATCCCAGGGAAACCTCTTATTTTATACATTATAGCAAAAAAATCTTCCTTGGGGGCATTACTTGCTGAACTTGATGAAAATGGGAAAGAAAGAGCAATATACTACATCAGCCATACTCTTGTTTCATATTAGGTTAACTACACTAGCATTGAGAAAGCTTGCCTTGCTATTGTGTTTGCTTCCCAAAAGTTGCGACATTACATGCTTGCACATACTATACACCTCATAGAAAAAATAGATCCACTCAAATACTTGCTAAGTAAGGTTGCCCTCATAGGTAGACTTGCTAAATGGATGATGGTACTTTTAAAATTTATCATTGAGTACAATGAGATAAAAGCAATCAAGTGACAGGCTATAGAAGATCAATTGGCTAATTTCCCATTAAAAGATAATGCACCTATTCCAGTTGACTTCCCAGATGAGAATCTTATGCATATGACTGAAAGAAATTGGAAGATGTTCTTTGATAGATATTTTATGCAAAATGGTTGAACAGCTAGTGTGTTGTTTGTTTCTCCTCATGGGTACACAATTCCTAAGTCTTACAAATTATTATTCCCATGTATAAATAATATTGTTGAGTATGAAGCTTTAAAAAATGGACTTAAGATAGCCATAGAATGGAGAATAACAGAGTTACACATCTATGGGGATTCATAGCTAATAATCAACCAAGTTAATGATGAATATCAAACAAAATATGAGAAAATGATACCTTACAAGAAAATGGTTGATTCCATAAAGAGATACTTCACATTTGTCACATTTCTGCAAATCCCTAGAGTAGAAAACAAAGCAGTTGATGCTATGGCTACACTTGCTTCACTCCTTTAGTTAGAGAAACATGAATCAAGATTTGAATTCCTAGTGGAAGAGCTACATCACCCTATCTTTGACTCCCAAGAAAGCCATATTATTTGTACCCTTGTTGGTCATGACTGATCCCGTTATGGTGCCATTTACTCATATCTTCGTGATGGCATTATACCTGAAACCTTTAACAGATCTAAATGTTGAAATATTACCCGAAATGCCTCTCACCCTTCCCTTATTACTGGTGATTTGTATAGGAGGAGTCTCAATGGAACACTTCTTAGATGCTTAGAAAAGGAAGAATTCGATCAAGCATTAGTTGACATTCATGAGGGCATCTGTGGGGGACACTCCAATGGTCTTGCCATGGCCCGAAGGTTGCTTAGGGAGGGGTACTATTGGCCCATGATGTAGTTTGATGCAGTAGCTTTTGCAAAGTCATGTGAAAAGTGTCAAAAACATGGTAACCTGATACATGCTCCAGGTAGGGAGCTTATTCCTTCTATTTCTCATTGGCCATTTTAGCACTGGGCCTTTGACCTTGTTGGGCGAATTTATCCCAACTCATCAAGTGGACACAAATTTATCATCACTACTACTGATTACTTTACTAAATAGGTAGAATTTGTCCCACTTTCTGTTGCCTCAGGCAAGATAGTCTCTTTATTCATTCTAAACCATATCATCTATCGATATGGAGTGCCTTCTGAGATTATTACTGACAACGGAGGCAAGTTTAAAAATAAAGACCTTAAACAACTCTGCAAAAAATTTAAGATTAAACAACATTGGTCTTCCATTTACTTCCCACAAGGAAATGGTCAAGCAGAGGCATCAAACAAGACCATTCTTAAAATTTTAAATAGAACAGTGTGTAAGAATGGTAGATATTGGCATTTACAGATAAATCCAAATTTTTGGGCCTATAGAATGAGTATTCATACTCCTACTAGGGCTACTCCTTTTACCCTTGCATTTGGTGCTGAAGCAGTGTTACCTTTGGAGGTTGAGATTCCTTCACTTTGAGTTTCTCTCCATGGTCTAGTTATAGATGAAGACTACCGCACCATGAGAATTCAAGAGTTAGAACTTCTAGATGAAAAATGTCAAGCATCATTTGACCATATGAGGGTCTATCAAAAGTGTATGTCCAAAGCCTTTAACAAAAATGTTAGCCCTAGAGAGTTCTAAGTAGGAGATCTTGTCCTACGTGAAAATCCTAAGAATCAACAGCATAGAGATCAAAAGGGTAAATTTGAACCTAATTGGCTTGGACCTTATATTATTACAACATCTTTTGGGATAGGTGCTTATTTACTATCTATAGAGGAGGGAGAATAGCTCCCTGATCCTATCAATGTTTTGCACCTGAAGAAGTTCTATTTGTGATGCCCGTTCTATCTGGGGGCATCCTTTTGTACATATTTGTTGATCCTGAAAAAATTCAAAAAAATGATATATTGTCAAAAATTCTAAAAATTAGAAAATGTTCTGAAAAAATTATCATCTTAGTGAAAACCTAGCAATAGGCGCTTTGAAGTATCTCCAAAAAAATTATATATTCCAAAAATTGAAAAAAATTGAAAAACTCTAAAAAATAAAAAAAATGGACATAGTGTCTTGGTGAAAACCTAGAAACAGGCTCTTTGGTAGAAAAAATTCAAAAAAATTATAAAAAGTCCTAAAAAAAGAAGAAAAAAAAAGGAAAAAATAGAAAAAATGAAAAAATTGTAATAAAATCCAAGTGGTGAAAACTTGGAAACAAGTGCTACTTGAGGCCTTTGCACCCCTATTTCTTAGTAGGTGTCCCTGACACTTAGCCTTTCTCCATTATACCTTTTCCTTGTTGCCTTGGTTTGGAATTGGTCTTTGCCTTTGTCTAGGGGGCATAACTATGTTAGCTTCAGTCTCTTGGATGCGTTTGTCTTTAGGACATCTCACAAATGGTGTTTTTCAACACCACCCCAACTATATTTTTCAATACAACCCCTGACATCAAGTGTTTTTTAACACTTATCGGTTTGGTCTTACCCTATTTTGTCTTTTGGTATTACCTTCTTGCAAGCATTTGATCCTTATCCTCGGAACTCAGTATCAGTTAACACACTTAAATTTTTAAACGCAACACTTAATGCTTGAGCTATGTCATAATCTTTTCTTTGTGTGTTGACTATTATTGATTTTTGTTGAGTGTCCTTGTCTAATAAGTCTCTCTATGATGCATAGCTAGAGGACTTGGGGCATGGGACATGATTTTATTTTTCTTCCTGCTTTATGCTTCAATGTTTTTGCACAACCATTCTGTTGGTCATCCTGGCCTCTATGCCTTGATGTGAGCATGGTTTTGCTATATTAAATTGGGTAAGCTAACATCACAGTCATCTTGACCTTTATGTCTTGGATGCTTATGTTAGAATCTTTCCACATTTCAAATCCAATATACATCACATTCATATCTTCATAGTTGCACTCGTGACTAGTGATGGTTGTGTGATGTTTCCGATATAAATCGCATTCATATCTTCAT
>MU223187.1:4394411-4440076 GCA_018584345.1 Thuja plicata | reverse complement strand
TAAATATTTTATTATTTACATGTGCATGAATGTGTTGAAAAAGTAATTTCAAATTCAAATATCTTAACTTGAAATTAGGAGTCAAAGTTGAGTTGTGGCAATAAAGTATATTTTATTTATTTAATTTAGATTTACTTTCAATTTTCAAGTTGAGTCTTTTTAGGGATTGACTTGGGAGTTATCATCAAGCTTTGCATGATTAGGGGAATTTGAATCTCTTTAGGGGGAATTGGTCATTCATTCTCTCAAAACAGGTTTTTTTTGAGATTGGAGAGCTCTTGGTGATTTGGGATTCTTTTGAAGGATTATGGATTGTTGTGGTTACTTGTTGCTTTGAAGTTTTTGGGATTTTTCTTGCTTGTGTGTGTGCTCAGACCTTCATAGTTGCCAGATCTGTGGTTGAATTGGGCTTGAGGGTTTTCAAATTTTCTTTCATCTTCCAAGTTACATTCTTCTGTTTCTAGCATTAGAATCAAGGTAGGTTTCATTTGCCATGTATGGTTCCAATTTTGTAGATCTGAGGTTTTCAATGTTGATTTAGTGCATGTTTGTTATTTTGGCTTTTAAATGGCTTAATTGTGGTTTATAAATTTTTGTGTTTTTATTAGGACCCTAGATCTGAATTTATTTTATTCTATGTATTCTTAGCATCGTATGGTTATGCTGTCAAAATTTCAGGAAGAAAATCCCCCTAAATCTCTTAGAAAACAAAAAAAATAATCCTTTCTATAGTTTAAACTATAGAGAAAATTAAATTTATGGTTTGTTTGTGTTTTGATGTTTTTGAGGTTTCATCAGAAGCTTGGATCTATCATTTTCATGATTATGTATTTCTTAGCATAGTACAGTTATACTGCCAAAATTTCATAAATAGATCTCCTATAAATCTCCTTGAAATTGAAAAATTAAGCCCTCTCTATAGTCCTAACAATAGAAAAATTAAAATGAATGAGTCTCTTGTATTTGCTAAAGAAAAAATTAAATCAGTTGAAAAAAATAACTCTCTGTTTTTACACAGACTGGCAAAAAAAAAAAAATTACCCTACCTTATGTAAATTCCGTTTTCAGATTTTTTTAAAAAAAAAAAAGTACAAATGAATTTCGTGTTCTAAAAAAAATGCAGTTGAAAAGTTTTAATTAATTAATTTTTTTTTAAATTAAGTTTGGGGGTGGGGGGTGGGACCCCATCCCCACACCCCCCATGCCTTTGATAGCGCGTAGCCTTTTATGGCTGGAGGGGCCGTCCGATCGCCATCGGCACCGACAGCCATGGAGAGTAGGCGGGTGGGGGGGAGCCGCGTGGGTCCCCCCATGTATTAATGTTCAAGTTTTTTTTTAAAGTTTATTTTATGTTTATTAAATTTTTTTTTAAAAAAAATTATCATTTTTTTAAATTCATTTAAAAATTTAGTTAATTTTAAATTAATTTAGTTATATTATATTATTATTTAAATTTACTTTTGTTATGATTAAATTTATTAATTTAGGTTAATATATTAATTAATACAATTTTTCTTTTTAATGTTTTTAATTTAATATATTAATGGTTAATTATGTTTTAATATATTGATTATTAATTTAAATTAATAGGTATTATTAATATTAAATTAATATATTGATTATTAGTATAATTAATTTTATTAATATGTTTATTAAATTACTTGAGTTAAAATGTAGTTGATTAAATTAAGTTAATCAAGTTGATTTTTAATTATGAGATAACTAAAGACTTTGAAATTGGATAAATTAATTTGATTTAATTAATCTCTTGATTAGAATATTTAATTACGAGAGGTAATTCTAAATATTTTTAATGCAAATTGACCTATGATTATTTTAGATTAAGTTATTAGTTAAATGGGGAATTATGTATGAGTTATTTATAAGTATTTATATGGATATAGTTCATTTTCAGTCTTTTAAGGCATTTTGTTCCTATGCATCTATATGGATCTCTTGTGCTTGAACGTGCTACTTTTGAGGCCATGTGACCCTTTCAATTCTGCTATATGTTTGTGTACCTATGTGACCGTTCTTGATTGTGTGGGATACTGGATTTGGGGTACACTAGGGTTGTGACCTATGCTAGATCTGTTAGGATCTCTGAGCCTAGGGTAGGTTACCTAGATGTGTAATAGGGGTAGCTTGAAATAAGTTCCGTGTCCGTAAGTGACTACTGGATTGCTTATTGTGGAGTTTCTTAATAAGTGATAACTAAAGACATATTTGGGGATATTAAAATGGATTAATAAGATGTTTCCTCACCCATGCTTGAGTGCTAGTATAGGCTAAGTTGGTGTTGAGAAGATTTTAGTTGCCCTGTGAGGTACCTGACATAGTTAGTGGCCTTGTCAGTATGAGAGGTCATTAGCTCCGTGTATGGTCACTTAGGTGTCAGAATCCATTGGGATTATCAGGGCTGAACTTAAGGGTTAGATGTACATGATGACACCTTTCTTTACACATGCTAGATTTCCTACATTGTTAGTTGCCTCTAGATTAGTGAGTCTTAGCTATCATGATGATTAGTACACTGGATTAGAGAATTTTCTGGATCCCTTGCTTAGTGGTTATTCCTTCCTAGTTTTGGATATCTGATTGGGATCTGTTGTTATCTCCTTAGCATGGTGGGGTGGACCTTTGTGGTTCCACACGGACGGGTGGTAGTGATTCTTTATCCATTGAGATACGATGTCCTTGCACTAGGTTCTTGGTGGTTCTTATAGATAAGCTCTTTATGTTTCTTCATCATTTATTATGTAATTTCATTATTGTATATCTTGGATTAGAGTATCCCATGTGATACCTAATCTAAAAATTGTAATTAAGTAGTTTAGAGTGATTACCACATACCCTGCGACATGTGCAGTGGATGTGAGTTTATGGTGGTTTCATGGATATCCATGAGGATATAATTATGGTTTCGTAAGTTGTAATTGTTATACTTAATCAGATGGAATCTTTTGTTATATTGTTAGTTGTGTTTTTCTTTGAGTAATTCAACATCATGGAACCCTTGAGTCGTTTAATCTATGTGAGTGTAAGACATGTGTATAAATGGTAATTTCTTTTGCATGAATGTATGTCTCTTTATTTTAACTTAAAAAAAAAAAATTATTTAGCACACATAGTATCATGTTCTAGGTTAATCTCTCTTGGGTTCCCTGGCAGGGCGTTACAGCTTTTGTCATACTTTCCTTCAGAATGTTATCAAAATTAACATGATAAAACCTTTAGTGCCATAACCAATTGTCGTCAACCTTTGCAATAAAAAAAGAAGCTTTAGATGTGTTCAATTCAAATACATTACCTCTATATTTAATACTAAATTCTATCAAGTATCCTATTTTACTCTTGATAGAACATTTTCCATTGATGAATTTCAGTTGATAACCCTTGTCCACTAGCTGCCCAACACTCAAAAAATTGTGCTTAAGTCCATCAACAAGTAATACATTGTTAGTGTTAGTCTTTTCATCCAAAGAAATAGATCCAATTCCAACAATAAGTTTAGGAGTATTATCACCAAATCTAACAACACCACCATCATGCCTTTTCAAACTTACAAACTTATTTTTATCTCTAGTTATATGATGTGAACAACCACTATCTATGACCCATTCAGATTTCTTTTCAACTCAGGATATTAAGGATTTTTCTTCATGCATAGGTTCATCATCCTTAATAGAAATAAATCCAATTTCATCATAGTCACAATCCTCATCATACGATATACTCTCACTAGCATAATAACATTCCTTGTCCTTTAAGAATTTAGATTTGAAACACTTAGGTTTGTGCTTTGGAATTCTTGTAGGACATCTAGATGCAAAATGACCGATCTTGTTAGCTGAAAAACATTTCAAAGGAAATTTTCCCTCAAAATTACCCTTACCTCTCTTTTCTCTTCTACCAATTAGTTCCACGACTTCATCTAGGTTCCTTTCTTCTTCCTATATTTGTTCCCATTCATTAGCATAGGATCCAAGTTCTTCTCTTAGGTCACTAATGCTTGTTCTTGCATTTGCAGGTAAGATTCTTTTTCTTTTGTACATGGTTGCTTTGAAGGCTGACTCAACCTTAGGTAAAGTGTCTCCCAATTCTATGGCTTAAAATTTAGTTAGCTTTCCAATCAACATCTCTCTAGTGAAGTTCAGTGTCAAAGGTATGATCTCCTCTATAGCCTGAACCTTGGTTCTATATGCAGGTGTCAAATATCTGAGTATCTTTGCAATCACTTCTTCTTTAGTGTAAGTTCCTCCAAAGTTCCTAATATCAGTAACCACTTCAGTAATTCTATGTCCATATGCTTTGATGTTCTCATCTTCTCTCATCTTTAGTGATTCCATCTTTGTCTTCCAGTTCTGTAACTTTTCTTGCTTTGTAAACTTGTCTCCAACATACAGTGCTTCCAGTCTTGTCTAGATTTCATGTGCAGAGTCCAATTCCTTTACTTCAGTAAATTCTCCTTCTGATAGTGCACTGATCAAGGATTACCTTGCAACCATATTGCATGAGAATATCTTATTTTCATCTTCAGTGGATTTCTCTAATTCATCCTCAGCCGCTACATTTTCCTTCTTCTTTGTTATTATCAAGTAATTAATTCCCAGACATATCAAATATGTTCTCATCTTGTTCTGCCAACTGCCAACGTTTTCTGAATCAAAATTTGGGATATTCTTCTTGTAGTAAGTCATCTTTAGGATCACCTCAAGCTGTTAAAATTTCTTTTTGAGGACCAATAGCTCCGATAATAATTATTAGGAATAATAGTCCACAAGACAATTGAGAGGGGGGTGAATCAGTTGTAATATAGATTATTAAACTTTAAACTTTATAAACCAAATCTGAAAATGTAAATGATAACACAGTAAATGCCAACACCATTACACAATATTTTTTGTTGAGGAAACCCTGTTAAAGGTAAAACCCCAGTGGGAATTAAGACCCAAAATAATATACTAAGAGTACAGTATCCCTGTTAAAAGATATTAGCCCTGTTAGGAGCTTATTACAACATTATAGTACATAGTCCCTGTTAGGAGATAGACCCTGTTAGGAGTTAAGAAAATAGTAGGCTCACTGCTAAGGCACACTGCCTAAAGAAGGTTAAAGACACCCTCAAGGATTTACAATCTAAATCAAGTTTATAAATAAAATACACATTCTAGTGAACTGTCTGATAGAAACTATATTTGCTTGGTCAGTTCAAATGAAGTATCAACTCTGCTTTGTATCCAGCAGTCAACGAGCTTTGCAGCTTCCACACCTCTCTATCCTTATCTTTCTCTTTCATATTTCTCCACAATAAATTATCATTCATATATACCCTCTTACAATAATTCATTAGGTCAGTCAGTTAATCTTTCCTAATACATAATTAACTAGGTCAGTCAATTAATGATTTCCATCATAAAAATAATTACATAACCCCTTGCTAAGATACACACGGTATCTATAACAAGTATACATCATTTAAATGACCCTAACATATGTCAGTTGTCTATCAGTAAGCTCACAAGCTATGAATTATATTTGCCAAAAAAATATACCCAAAACATAGAGACCTGCTCTATCTAGAATCACAGTTACAGTCTAGAAAATCAGTCTTCACCAAATCAACTGTAACATCCACAATATGTAACATAGAGCCAAGCAACCTTAGGAATAATGTTAGCACACAGCCTTCTGCATAAATCCAACTTTGATCACTCTGAATCATCTGTATAGTGTCCGTCCACTCCTTCCAGTTAAGTAGCCAGTCTGTCTTCTCCATAGAAATATATGTTGACATTAGTGAAAAAATATGTATATCAACAACATGATAAGTAACCAAAACTGATATCATTCAATAAGATTTTGTAGCTCTGAGGATCAATTTTTTAGATATATTTAGACTTTTTGTGAGTATATATATTCCACACCTATATACATAAGCGGATGGTATATTATTTCTGTAGATGATTTTTGAGGAAGTTTCTAGCCTTTTTTATTGATGTCAAAGAGGGAGAGATAAGGAAAAATGTCAGATTCATCTTAGGGGAGATAAATTTTTGGTAAGGAGAGATAAGGAGGGATATTCTTTTTGGAGTTTGGAATTTTTTGTGGACACTTGGTCATTTTTTTCCAAGTATTACCATCAATGCCAAAGGGGGAGATTATTGGAATGAGACATTGATAGGAAGATGTTATATGTTATAATTGATGGAAACTACACACTATTCTGGAGATAGCTTGTCATATTATGATGATATTGAAGGTTTGACTATAGATTTGGCTAAGTATGGAATAATACACCCAATGTACATATTTTAGTATATTGATCAGTATGGAGATAGTTGATTGATTTTTAATGTGTGAAGCTAGGAGAAGATTAAAAAAGGTATTATGTATCTTACTCTAATATTGAATAAGTTTATATTATCATTTGATAGAAAAAAACTAGTCACAGTAGTCATAATTAACAAGTATTCTGAGTATCGGGTTAACAAAGTTCAATAAGAGACTTAGTTAGTTGTATGATGGATCAATCAACAATCCTATCAGATCGATGATATAATCAGTTTGATTGTTGGAAATTTTAGAGATGATATGACTGATGACTTATATGTTTGAGTTCAACGTTAGGAACACATTTTTATTAGATATTTGGGTGACACTTCACATGATACCTACTTTGTTTGTGATGCCAACAATGAACTTGAAAAGTGTTGATGATTGGTATATAAGATCAATTTTTTGTGTTGATTGAGATATGTGATGGTTGGATACGATTGCTATGTACTTTAAATCATTGATGGATTAGTGATCAAAGGATCGAAAAACAAATAAGTAATTTTTTTTTGTGCTTCATTGGATCTATATTGGCATTGTTGTTTATGTTTCTTAGTTTTCCTTTTGTAGATAAATATTTTTGTATACAAGTGAGCCTCTGAAGATTGAATACCTATTTTGTATATTAAGAATTGAGCTCTAGAATGTAATCTTGAATGCATGTGCATTCTCCATTGTATTTTCACCCCTAACAGGGTAACTTATTTCTGTAGAAGTAATACTGGTGGGTTCCATCCCCACCATGATTTTTCCCTTATCTAGGGCTCCACACAAAAATATGGTGTTATGATGTTGTGGATTCTTTTCTTATCTTTTAGTTGTTTATTGTTTATTGCTTTCAGTTTATGGTTGTGCAATCAAGATAAAAATTTATTAAAATATCTAATATTGATTCACCCTCTCTCAGTATTAATCAATCCTAAAAGATGGGGGGGGAGGAAATATGCTTGACTATCTCCTCTTGTAAAATGAACCTTTTCCTTTTCTTCTCTTTTTTTATTGTTTTTTTATGATGTACCTCTTATTGCATGTTTTGCTCAGGTTTATTTAAATGACCCTTATTGCTCTATTGGTGCAAGGTGATAAATGAATCACAATGTCATACACATTATTATATTTGTATATCTCTTCTTCTATATATCATTGTTGGAATTTTCTTCTATTGGAGTTGTTGGCATTCATGTTTTGTTATTGATGTCAACATATATTTCATATGAAGACAAACCGATAGGTTATCACTAGTGCATGGATGACTGATAGAAGTGTATTGACACTATACAAATCTTTCAAAGTATGCAAAGATGGGTATGTATATAGGGATGATCGTTGATCTTATATATAAGGTTTTGTGATTATATATTTCTATTTATTTGAGTTACAACGGTTTTAGTGCAGACTATTTGTAGAACGATGACAAAGTTACTCTATGATTTTTGTAGATAACTTGAGTGCGAGCACGATTCATGTTATACAAGCTTGGGGAATGTAAAGAGAAATGTTTAGGAATTTTTTTTATGATTCTTGGGTTGCAAGACTCTTGGTAACATCAGTTGTGGCATGTGTTCCTTAGAAGACATATTTGGAGCCGACTTTAGAGATGTAGCGTGTATTATGGATAGCGAAAGTGGATTATGGATCTTTGATTATATTTATGATTTGTAATTGAGGTTTAATCATTCAAGGTAGAATTTTTATCTTAGAAAAGGTTTATGTAATTATTTGTGCATTGGGGAAGTCTTAATTGGCAGACCTAATTGCTTATCGTAAACTTGTATAAAGAAGAGGTGTTTTCTTGATTAGAAGTATGGAAAGTAAAGTGTGTTAGAATAGTCCCAAAGGATAACTGAGAGGGGGGGGTGAATTAGTTATCAATAAATTTAATTCCTTTTTACTTATTTAACTTTAGAATACAATAAATTAAATGCACATTTAGATAACACAGTACACAACACACAATTTGATTACAGGGAAACCAAATGGTAAAAACCCCGGTGGGAATTAGCACCCATAATGAACTATACTTGTTTATAGTAATCCCTGTTAGAAGATCTTGCAACCATGTTAGGATTTTATATTTACAAAAAAATAAGTATAGTGACCTGGTTAAGGGTCTAACCCTGTTAGGAGTCTTTTACAAATAACCCTGTTAGGGGTGAGGACTCACTGTCCAAAAGATCACTACTTCAATGGTGAAGTCTACAACCTTCTGTAGAATAGATATACACTATATCTGATGATGAACTATAGAGTAGACCTGCTTTATTATTTCCAATGTATTGTAATCTTCAACTGCTTCTTCACATAGACCCTTGATGAATGAACCACAACTGATATTTTGCTCTGTACATTTTCTGTCTCTTTTTGTATCATTCACACTTAGAGTATCACAAATGACTTTCTATTAGTATCTTCCTCAAAGTAGAAGGTCATGTTGGCTCATGGAAACACTTCAAAAAAATATTTTTTGGCTTAACTAAGCATGCAAAAAATATTAAGTCCACGCAAAAAAAACTGAACAGACGCGATGCTTCACTAAGGAAGCTTCACCAAATCATCTTAAATAGCATGATCCTAATGTTACATGATAAGTGTGTTTAACGAAACATAGTTAACTCATAACTAATCATGAATATACACACGCATATCCTGAAGATAGGTGCAACTCAAGAAACATGTTAAATATGGCGGCTCTAAATAGATACTCTCCAGAACTGTAACTGCCAATAACAGAATTGCACAACTTGACTAAAACTTCATATCTGAGTCTATGTGTATGAACATAACATATTAAACATGACTACAACCTAAATATATCCATGTAAGGCTTGATAATATCATTCTGATAAGTACATAAAAAATTATTACTGTATATTATATGTTGTCATCAATGGAAAATATACAATCAATCAAGTGCATAGAAACAAATCTCCAACAATCTCTGCATTTGACATTGATGGCAACATATGATATTAAAAACATCTTCAGCACATGGTGTCTTCTTTCTTTTATAATCTTCTCAATATCCTCATCAAGGATCTCTCTACACTTCTTTAGTTCTTTTGACTATTTTTTATACTCCCCCAGAGTATATGCTCCCCCTTAGTACATACTCCCCCTTTGACATCAATGGAAAAGGGTGCCATAAACCATTAGGCACATGTACTACTCCAGACATAGAGTAGTCAACCATTTATCAGTCACAAAGGACTGATGTTCTTCCTGTATTCTCTAATTAGACTTAGGAGAGGGAATTACTCCCAACTTCTCCCTTAGATACTCAAAAGTATCTTTTGATAAGGGCTTTGTGAAAATATCTGCCAACTGTTCTTTGGTGCTCACATAGTCCAATTCCACTTCTTTGTTTGCAACCTTTTGTCTTAGAAAATGATACTTGATGTCTATGTGTTTTGTCTTTGCGTGCATCATAGGGTTCTTAGACATGTTAATAGTGCTAATGTTATCATAGTGAATAACAATAGGATAATCAACATAAATACAAAAGTCTTTAACCATCTACTTGATCCAAATCATGGTTGAACAATTCAGTGCTGCTGCAACATATTCAACTTCTGCTGTAGACTGAGAAATACAGTTCTGCTTCTTTCTTATCCAAGAAACCAACCTATCTCCAAGAAATACTACTCCTCCTGAAGTACTTTTCCTATCATCAATACAACCTTCCCAATCTGCATCTATATACACACGAAGTTTTACATTCTCTGATTTAGGATACCATAAACCATAGTCTATAGTTACCTTTAGATATCTGAATATCCTCTTAATTTCCATTAGGTGATTCTTCTTGGGTTTAGCTGCAAATCTTCCAACAATGCCAACTGCATTAGATATGTCAGGTCTAGATTGAGTTAGATAAATGAGTTTTCCAATCATAGATTTCTACAATATCTTATCAACTACTATGGAATCATCTTTTGAAAGATTGCTTCCTATTATCATAGGAGTGCATACTAGCTTATAGTCTTCCATCTTGAAGGTCTTCAATATTTCCTTCACATATTTTGACTGATTAATGAATATACCTTTATCTTTCTATTTTACATTTAGTCCCAAAAATTATTTTTTAGGACCATCATGCTCATTTCAAATTCATTCTACATTTCTTTTGTAAATGTTGCACTAATCTTATCATTACCTCCAAAGATAATGTCATCAACAAATATGGAAACTAGTAGTAATCCATAAGGTGTCTCTCTTGTGAATATGTTACAATCTGTTGCACCTTTCTTGAATCCAATCTTGGTAAGATAACCATCAAGTCTCTCATACCAAGCTCTTGGGGCCTGTTTAAGACCATAGAGTGCTTTCTTTAATCTGCATACCATGTTTGGTTTATCTGAAAGATTAAATCCTTCAGATTTTTCTATGTAGACTTATTCCTTCAAGTCACCATTCAAAAAAGCTGACTTTACATCCATTTGATAAACTTTAAAGTCTTTGAATGTTGCATAGGCCAAAAAAAATTTAATGGCTTCCAGTCTTCTCACAGGGGGAAATGTATCAGTGTAGTCTATTCCTTATTTCTATGCATATCCTTTACATAACAATCTTGCTTTGTTTCTTACTACTGTACCTTCTTTATTCATCTTATTTCTGAAGATCCACTTTGTTCAAATCACATTTTTGTCAGTGGGTCTAGGAACCAATTCCCATGTCTCATTCTTAATTATCTGATCTGATTCTTCTTTCATTACATTCTTCCAAAAAGAATCATTACAAGCATCTTCAACACTTAAAGGTTCAATCTGTGAAAGTAAACATACCTCTTCATCCATTGTTAGACTTTTTTCTTTTGATAAAGTCAAAACTCTGCTACTCTGATCTCCAATAATGTCATCCTTTGAATGGTATCTAGATGTGAATTTAGGAACCTTAGGTGTTACTTCTTCTTCTGTAATCTATGATTCTTCTCTGCTTGATTCTGGGTCATTGCATGAAACATCAATGTAATAAAACATTTCTTCAATAATAGTATCTTTACTACTAGGCCTGGGTTCATCTTCAATCATAGGTGCATATTCATAGTACCTTTCTTGGAACATGAACTTTTAATCAATCTTTACATGAGTACTTTCAATTATCTTCTTTAGTCTTAAGTTGAAACATCTGTATGCTTTTCTTTTAGTAGAGTAACCAAGGAAAATACCTTCATCACTTCTAGCATCAAACTTACCAACACCATCATCTCTCTTGATGTAACACTTGCTGCCAAAGATTCTAAAATATTTTACTGTAGGTACATTACCAAACCAAAGTTCATAAGGTGTTTTGTCCACGCCTAGCCTTAGTTGTGTTCTGTTAATGGTATAGACTACCGTATTGACTGCATCTCTCCAATAGGTGTGTGCAAAGTTTCCTTCAATCATCATAGTGTGTGCTATATGAAGTATGATCCTGTTCCTTCTCTCTACTATCCCATTCTATTGTGGGGTTTTGGGAGCACTCAACTATCTTTTGATTCCATGTTCTTCACAGTAGTCATAAAACTGATCAGAGGTGAACTCTCCTCCTTTATATGATCTTAGACATTTCAGTTTTATTCTAGACTCATTATCAACCTTAGCTTTGAATATTTTGAAGTTCTTAAAGGCTTTAGACTTTTCTTTTAAGAATGCAACCCACATCATCCTTGAAAAATCATCAACACACAAAATGAAATACCTTTCTCCGTAGTATGATCTTGTTTGAGTAGGACCACATAAATTTGTATGCACTAGGTCCAATTTGTTTTCTATTGAGTTCTGCTTACTTCTAAAAGAGCTCCTTACATGCTTTCCCATAACACATTCCTTGCATATTGTGTCTACTAGTCTTTCAATACTAGGAAGATCTCTAACTGCTTTGACATTGTTTATCTTTACTATATTATCAAAGTTGATATGATAGATTCTCTTATGCCATAACCAACTGTCATCCACTTTTGCAACAAAACAACTTACATCTGAATTGAGGTGGAAAAAATTACCTTTTGTTTTTTATCCTAATGCAATCATGTCTCCATCTTTGTTGTTAATGATACACTTGTTGTGTTTGAACTCCAAATGATAACCTTTGTCAAGTAGCTGTCCAACACTTAGTAGATTGTGATGTAGTCCATCAACATGCAAAACATCATCTGTCTTATTCTTTCCATCCAGGGTGATGGATCCTCTGCTTATGATAGGTTTGGGAGTGTTATCTCCAAATCTAACCATACCGCCTTTGTATTTTTCTAGATGAACAAATCTATCTTTATCACCTGTCATGTGGTGAGAACAACCACTATTAATGATTCAATCAGTTCAAATGTCTACTTTGGAAATTAGGACTAACTCCTGTGCTTCTTTGTCATCTTCAATGTCCATATCCTGAGGCAATTTATTCATATCTTTAAGGGAAATTAATCCAATTTCATCTTCTCCTGAATCTTTATCAGTTACACCTTCTTCAACATGATAACATTCCTTTCTGTATTTAGGTTTATAATCAGATCTGAATTTCTTTACTCGTGTAGGACACTTGGATGCAAAGTGGCCAATCTTGTTGCATGAAAAACATTTGAATGGAAGTTTTCCTTCATATTTTCCTTTTCCTTTCTTTTCTCTTTTAGAAATCATAGCTATGATTTATTCTAGTTCTTCATCAACTTCTTCTTTCTCATTATGGCTAGAGATGTGTAAGGATTTCTTACCATCGACTGAGGCTTTGAAAGTTGTTTCACCTTTTGGTTCAGTCTTCAATCTTGATATCTCAAATGCAAAGATTTTACTGATCAAAGTCTCTCTTTTGAAGTCCTGTGAAAATTGCATAGTTTCCTCTAGAATACTGATCTTGTTCTCATAGTCTGATGTTAGAGTGTCAAGAGCTTTTCCATTATATCTTCCTCTGATATTTCTCCACCATGTTTTCTGATTCCAGAAACTACTTCATTTATCCTTTGATTGTAGGCTCTAATGTTCTCTTCAGGTAACATCTCAAGACTGTTGTATTTCTTTTTCCATGTCTTCCTGCGCACATTGTTTGCTTGAATATCTCCTTCAAACATGTCTTCTAAATACTTCCATATAGTGTATGCCTTGTCTAATTTCTTGATCTCAAAAAAATCACTATTAGATAGGGCACTTATTGTAACACCCCAAAATTGGCATCCTACAACCCTAACCAATTTTGTTGCAATTGTCATCCTTCTAGATCATCAAAGTCCTATTGTACTAAACAATTCTGAGTTTTGACTGACTCTACTCGACCTAACTATCAAATGTAGAAAAACCTAAATCTGCATTAATCATACATTATATTTAATTCCTAAATATCTATTGGCTAAACAAACCCTTTGATTGAATTAATTCAATTATAAAGTTCTAGCACTTTAATTAAATTAAATTCACCCCTTTTAGCTAAAAACACATAAAAAGAAATTAAATAATATTTAATAATTAAATAAATATCCTCATTTCAATAATTGAATTTAAATATTTAGACAATTGAGAAAAACCTATTTATGAGGTCATACTTTATTTAATTAATTAAATATTCTCTCAAAAATATTTCTTCTGTTCAAAAATGGAAACTTTGAATTAATTGTGCTTTAAAGAGAAATAAAACAATTAAAATCAAATAAAACAGTTAAAATCAAAGAAAGAAAATAGTTAAAGCAAAGGGAAAATAATTTATTATTTTCTTTTAAGGAAAGCTTTCTAATTTAAACTGGCTTTTCTATCTATTTTATGTCAAAGAGGAAAGTTTCTATTCTGATCACCTCTGAGTCTATAAAAGAACTCTCATTCCTTATTCAAAACCCTTGGACAAAATATGCATTGTTAGAATACTAAGTGTTCCTACATTTTTATCATCTCATTTCTAGTTAAAAGCTTTTGTTTGCAATAGAATAATTTCAATTTTTAGAATAATTGTATTGAAATCATGCATTAGATTAATCTTTCATCTTTCAATTCTTAGAATAACCTTGCATTGCATTGCATTCATGGGGAAAAATCCTTCATTCTTAGATTGGTCTATGGTTGTGAGACTCTCATTTTGAGAGCTATTTTGAAACCCCGTCTAGATAGAAGGTAATAGGTCGAATCATGCAGACATGCAAGATGAATAATCTCATATTCATTTTTGTGTGTATCTAGTGTATAAGGACTATGTTGAAGTGTATGGTGAATTAACAAGGCAAAATTTACCACATATGTTTCTGGCACCCACCATGGGGCAGGTACATTTCTGTTCTGGCCTCATTTCATTTCACTTTTTTTTTTCATTGTTTTGCATTCTATCCGTACTTCTGTACTGCTCTGTTTTAATTTCTCATGAAATTTCTAGTTCTTCGCGGGGCTCTCTACACTTCTTCACGTGATCTAGGCTGAATCATCATGTGAAATTCAATACCAGAGCTTTCATTTGATATTTTCTTGTCTCAGTTTTCTAACCATCAGTTGTTTGTTGACATCTGTGTTTCTCTGATTTTATCTTTTGAAACAGCTTAACAGTGGTTTGTAGGATGCTGAGATAAAGAAAAGCAATCATAAAATTCTAACGTGTTTATTGCAGGATGTTAAAATAAAGAAAGACATTACAAACTACTAATGGGTTTATTGCAAGACGTTTGTTGAACACCTTGCATGTTTTCACAAATTCTCATGTCTTTTTTTAGTAGTTAAAACACACTTCAGTTGGTGCTTAGAATGAATCATTGTCTTGCATGATTGAAGTGTTTTTTAGATTGTAATCCTAAGAACTACATGAACGTATCCTTTCCTCTCACCTTTATGGATCTTGGGTGTAAGAGAAATCCATGTGATTCTTCTAGAGTGGCTACCTCCCGAGAGCTTTAGAAGAGTTGATGAGAGTGGATGCCCAACCGGTAATAGGCTAAAGCCAAGCCCTTTCGAACCGGTATACAAAATATGCTATTGTGATTAATGTCATAATAGACTGGTGTGAATTTGTTGTGGCAACCAAAATATCCTCCAGTACCCTAGTGGTGCGTTAAAGTCCCTACATTGTTAAGGTGAAAGCCTTGCTTTGAAAGGATTGGGAGAGCCCACTTAATTGGGAAAATGACTTGATCACAACCACTTGAACGGATGCCCTTACTACAAATTGTTGTTCTATTTTCCAAAAACCCTCTATCTATTAGCACGAGAGGTTAGAGACCAACTAAGACACCCCACACTCTTACGGCTCTTAGTAGAGACAATAGCCCTTTGGGAAGCAATTCAATTAGGGTTCGAAGCTTGGTGTGCCTGAGAAGTGAGTGCAAATGTAAGGAGGAGCCCATGACTCCAAGCTTCTAAGTTGTCTGCTAAGAGTAGGTATAGCTAAACTTCGGTTCAAGTGGGGATTTAACAGATATTGTCCTAGCTATCCTAGGATTGTGATGTTTTTTTTCAGGTACTACAAACATTCTGTTTAATATGTTTTGCGTGGGTGTATCATTTGAATAATAGAAACTATCTTCAAAACACACAAACTGTCAATCTTGAACATGTCCAAAACAATCTGTAACTCAAACTTTTTTTCAGAAAATAGCATAATTTTATCTTGGGAAATGTAATCTGGTCTCAACTATCTAATTCTATAGATGTTCATTTGTCAAAGTTTGCATAGTTTCGCATGACATTTCACAATCTTCACATCATTAGCTGAGAATATTCATGCGATACATTGGAAATTATCGCGTGACATTTTTCAACAGTGCTATTATTTTGTCACATTTCTTCACCAGTCTGGTATCATTCTTTGCATGAGACTGCAAAGTTTTGTGCACGTCAGTGAGAATCATCACACGAAAATGCATTTCTTCATGCGAGTCTAAAGACTTTTTTCCAAAATAGTGAGCTAATTCCTATCAGTCAATCATGCCTCTGTCGAATTTGGTCTCTGGTCTGGGTCTATTTTTCTGCCCTCTATCTTCACATAGTCTGAAACTTGGTTTCTTGGGTTGATAATTATGTGATTCTTGCTTAAACTGGTCTTGTCTCATATCTTTTGGTCTATTTCTACTGTGTTTTCATGCATTGTGTTGTAATAGTCATCTCTTGGCTATTCTAGCCTCATCTCTGATGATTTGCACCAAGGATACTTCACCCTTTGGCACATTCTATGTAATTACTTTGAGACAGTTTCAAGTTTGGTCCTAGTTCCCATCCCTTGTTCAATATTTGTTTATGACTATCACAACTTGAAGTGGAAAAACATTTCCTTCAATCAATCAAGATGAATCTGTGCTTTCCACACTATTGCTAGTTACATCTAGTGAGGAATCATCTTGATCTCCTTCTCTGGTATGCTGACCTTACCTTAAATGGTCATTTCTAGTGGATTTTGGCAGGTTCAAAGCCCTTTGATCCAAGAGGACTCAAATTCTAAGAACATTCAAACTTTTCATACTGATTCTTTACACATTGAACACTTGCATTCTAGCAAAATGACAGATCATAGTCAACTGGGTGGACCTTATTTCAACCAGACTTAAAACCCTCCTCTTCAAGAAGAGGAGATAACCCAAGGGGATATCTTAGACACTCACAATGATAAAAATTTCATGAGAATGATGGAATTCATAATGAATGAAGAGAAAGAGAAATACCTTCTCGAATTAGCCACCAAGGGTGCCAAACTTCCTTCTGATTACAAGGTAGAGACACTTATTGAGAAAGAGGAAGAAACTGAAAACTCCTACTTGCAAAAACAAATGCAAGGCATGCAAGAAAAACTCCTTCAACTCATGAAGGAGAAAGACAAACCTACCACTCAATTCACATTGGAAAACATTTGTCCATTCCCATTTGATAAGAGTCTATGCATGCCTCCTTTCCCTAAAGGAGTTGAACTTCCTAAATATGATAAATACTTGGGTACATATGACCCCAAAGATCATTTGAGGGAGTTTGGTGCCCTCTCTATGGAATTTATACATGACACAACCTATCTCATGCACCTCTTCCCATGTAGTTTGGGAGGGTCAGCTATGGAGTGGTTTTCTAGACTACCAATTGGCATCAAAACTTTTGACGAAATTGCCAATTTATTTCTACAACATTATTCTCACAGCATCCAACATCCGGTTCATATCCGAGATATTTGCAACTTGAAACAAAATCATGGGGAATCCTTTGTGAAATTTCTCCAAAGATGGAGACAACTTTATACACAATATTCTGGCAAGATACCCAAATCTGAAAAGTTAGACATCTTTCTCGACAATCTTCTCCCCAACTTTGGGTACCAAGTACAGCTACAAGTCCTCTAACCTTTGATGACATGATTAAACAAGCTGTGAGAATCGAGACATTTATGATCAAGAAAGGAGAATTGACCTTACATAAGGAAAATAAATAAGGGTCTTCCTCCTCAACCAAAGATAAATCCAAATTCCCCAACAAGAACCAAAATGTTGTGAATGATGGAGTTATAGACAATGTGACTCCTAAGCCTTCCAAGGATACCTTTAATCTCACTAGCACAATGCAAGTAGCCAAAGCCACTGAACCGACTGCGGAAGATTCCAAACCAAGTACTTCATTATTTTATGGATCTAAACCTTGGGCTCCTAGACTCAAGCGTGAGTTCACTTCTTTAGGAGAACCTCTTGATGCGGTTTACAAGACTCTCTTAGACAACCATTTACTCACTCCACTGGATAATTCATGACCTTATGATCTGCAACAAAGACCCTCTTGGTGGAATGAATCTGCTTATTATGATTTTCACCAAAACAAAGGTCATAAAATGGCTTCTTGTCTTAAATTGTGGCATAAAATCTAGGATCTCGTCGATAGTGAGGTTATTGCTGTGGGTGGTCACAATAAGAATTCTGATCACTAAGCTTTCAAAGACCCATTTCCTCCTCATGGAAAAGGTGAATCATCTAAAGGAAAAAATACTGATGCTAAGGTCAACTATACATACACTAATAATGACAATTTCATTAATATGGTTGAACCTATTGATACTAAATACTATAATGTCATCATTCTCAAGGGAAAGGAATATACTTCCAAGTCCAAAACACCTTTCATTTTGTGAGGATCTACGCCTTAGTCTTCTGAACAAGAATAGTCTCAATTCATTTCTAACATTGTTACTCGATCTCATGCTAAGGTCGTCCTTAAAGGCCCTGAGCCTTCTATGTCTACATCAACTCAACCTTCAGAGAAAGCTAAGGTTGACTCTGCCAATAAGAATCCAAAATTGGGTTACTCTTCTAATGCTGCCAATTACAGTATTCTCGATCAATTCCAATGTACTAATGCTCAGATTACTATTTTTGAGCTCCTAAAAATCTCCCCTGCTCATAGGGAAATCCTGGACAAAGCCCTCACCAAGGAAAATTTCCCAAAAGATCTTGATCTCAACTAGTTTTAATCCATGGTAGGTCACTTGACCTCCTCCCATTACTTGTCTTTCTCTGAGGAAGGCGACCATTCTTTGATTCACCCACATAATAACCCTCTGTACATTGAAGTCATGATAGGTCCAAAGCGTGTTCTACGTTTCTCATAGATAATGACATTGGCCTCAATATTTTCTCTTCTATTTTCCTTACCAAGTTAGGCTATGAAAAAGACTGCATTGATGCCTACAAAAATATTACTATTAAGGCCTATGATGAGGAAGAACGTAAATCTAAGGGGATAGTTGTGTTTCCAATCAGAGTTGGCCTTGTTGAACAAGATGTTATCTATCAAGTGCTTGACATTCCTTTGGCATACTATATTCTCTTAGGCAGGACATGGATACATGAAATGCAGGCTGTCCCTTCAATGTACCATCAATGCATTAAATTCCCATTCCAAGGATCTAAAGCGACTATATACGCTATGATTGCAATGCCCTCACAAAATCTGCTGACATCTTTGTGCCTACCAATAGAGAATCTATTGAACTCCTTGAGACTAAATTAAAAGAAATGGAAACGAGTTTGACACTCAAAGAAACTAACATGGGAGGATATCAGATTGAACCTGTGCTATCTATTACATCTTTTCCTTTGTCTCCACATTCTTTTGGGAGACCAGCTAAGAGCACTAAACCTTCTACGGTTCCTCCTCCAACAAATTATGGTGGTACCTTTGTACAAGCCACAACACCATTAGAAGAAGAAGTTGAAAACAAAGCTATCAAAGCTTGGATCTATAAAGGAGAAGACAATTCTAAAAAAACTACTCATTATGACATAAAACCTCAATAGTATGGCAAAGGTCTATCTATTATGCAATGTTTTAGCTACAAAGGAAATGGTCCTATAGGTACAAATCATAAGGGATTGATCACACCACTTGAAGCTATTGGTCACAGAACACAAGAATCTAGAGGTATAGGCTTCAAGCCATTCACATTTCAATTGGGGATAAATAAGTTTGTACCTCAAGAAGATAAACAACCAATACTTGAAGAAACATCTAAAATTGAAGAATATGAACACAATTCTAATGAGGATAGTTTTCCTTATCCTATTCCTCCAGACTTGGCGGCATTCTTTTCTAAACCAGATGACTTTATCCCGCATGTCAATATAATAGAAACTGACAATGATTCTAATGACACCACTTCCTTTGCTCCATTAAATTATGAGTGGAAAGAAATACATACTCTAAATCTAGGTTAGCAAGGTGATTTAAACATACCACCACACTTTCAAGAATAGTTTGAATAAGAATCCCAGTCACTTCTCACTACGCAAGAAGCAAATTGGTCAAAAGGTGCTCATTTGATCATAGCAGAGGTTCTAGGTAGAACTCATCCCAACTAGGGACAAAGGGTTGATTTCAATCACGTTCTTGACATGACACCAAATGATGAAATAGAATCTCATGAATATGAGTTTGACAGCTTGTCTTATGACACCTTTGACAGAGATACAGATACAGTTCACACATATGAAAACCTTCTCAAAGTAGGTGAAGGGTCTAGTGTAGGGTCATACGAGTCTTACTCCATAGATGTTGATGTGTCATCTACTATGATCACTATGAATCAAAGGAATTCAACTATACCTCTAGATGAGATCACTTTAGGTCTCGACTTGCTTGTCCATGCTTTTGATGATTATACCATGAATGCACTTGAACCTGTCACTTCTCTTTCACTTCGCCATCCCAAGCTTATAGACTAGAACTGTACCTCCCCATCTAATGAAGTCCTTACATTCCAGAATGATTATGCTCTTGCCTATTATCTACACAATCTCAAACCTATAACGTCCTCCACTAATGAAGAAAGTGTCAACATGACTAAGGCTAACATCAAGTATCTTAGTCACAAAATCAAAAGAAGAAATAATAGGTGCTCTGATGGTGAAAACCACATCGTGGCAGTATCAGAGCCTAAAAAAGTCAAAATAAAAGACTTATCCAACGGTGAAAACCTCTCTGAGGCTCCCGAGGATGAGATAATTGATGCACTTCCAAGTCATTTTTAGGAATGATCATTTGTGATTATTGAACCAACTGAACCAATGAACTTGGGTACAAATGCTGAACCTCAAATTATTCACTTGGCACAATCACTATTTGAGGCAGAAAGAGAGGAATTCATTACATTCTTCCAGAGTAAAAAGATAAAATTTGCATGGAAATATTTAGACATGCTAGGATTAGACCCTAATCTAATCGTGCATAATTTATCAATTGCACTAGGTGTCAAGCCTGTTAATAAAAAAATTTACAAAATGCATCCACATTTGGCTCTACTTGTTAAAGCTAAATTGGAGAAACTTCTTAAGGTAGTATTTATTAGAGTAATTGACTATGCAGAATGGATCTCTAACATTGTTCCAGTATCAAAACATGATAAATCTATCTGAGTCTGCACAGACTTTAGAGACTTGAATCTGGCATGTCCTAAGGATGACTTTCCACTACCAAATATTGATATGATCATAGATATGATAGCAGGGTACAAAATGTATTCACTAATGGATGGTTTCTCTGGATACAATCAAATAAAAATCATGCCAGAGGACCAAGAGAAAATTGCTTTCACATGTGCATGGGGCACTTTCTATTGGAATGTCATGCCCTTTGAACTCAAAAATGCTGGTGCTACATATCAGAGAGTTGTCAACACCATATTTCATGACATGATGCACAAAAAAATGGAGGATTATGTTGATGACACTTTAGCTAAGAGCATGTACCAAAAGAAGCATCTTGCAGATCTATGTCCTATACTAGATCATATGGAATAGTTCAATTTGAGGCTCAATCCTAAGAAATGTGCATTTGGCGTAAGATCTAGAAAATTGCTTGGTTATATCATCTCTGCCAAAGGAATCAAAGTGGATCCTACAAAAGTACAATCTATCATGGAAATACCACCACCAAAGAATATCAGACAAATGAGAGGACTTCAAGGCCGACTATAGTCTATCTGGTGTTTTATCTCACAACTAGTAGACAAGTCACAACCATTCACCAAGACTTTACACAAGGGTGTGGCTTATAAATGGAACAAAGAATGTGATGAAGGGTTCACACAAATAAAATAGTATCTTGTGAACCCACCGATCTTGATGCCTCTTATTCATGGGAAGCCACTTATACTTTACATCTCTGCTACAGATACATCATTGGGTATCCTATTGGCTCAAGAAGATCAAAACAACAAAGAAAGGGCTATCTATTACATTAGTAGAACTCTGGTCTCATATGAAACAAAATATTCTTCTATAGAGAAGGCTTGCCTTGCAGTGGTATTTGCTTCACAAAAAATGTGGCACTATATGCTAGCTCATACTACACGTCTAATTGCTAAAAATGATCCTCTGAAATATTTTCTTAGTAAAGCTACCCTCACAGGTAGACTAGCTAAATGGGTCATGCTTATCAGTGAATTTGATATTGAATATGTGGAAAGAAAAGAAATTAAGGAATAGGCAATTGGAGATCAATTGGCAGAAGCACCTCTAGTAGATCATCAACCATTGCACATTGAATTCCTAGATGAGTCCATATTACTTCTCACACATCGATCATGGACTATGTTTTTTGATGGTTCATTTACCCAATAGGGGTCAGGTGCTAGGATAATGTTCATTACACCTCAAAGGTACTCTTTACCAAAAGCATATAAGATGTTATTTCCTTGTACAAACAAAATTGCTGAGTTCAAAGCCTTAATTAATGGTATGAAGATCACCCTAGGGTGGCAAGTAGACAAACTCAATGTCCTTGGAGATTCACAGTTAGTCATCAATCAAGTAAATGATATCTACTAGACAAAGGATGACAAGTTGGTGCCTTATAAATGGATGGTTGATGACCTCAAAAAGTATTTTGTTTACATCACATTTCAACAAGTTCCAAGGGCAGATAATAAAGCAGCAAATGCCATGGCTACCCTTGCTTCCATGCTACAGATGCCAGAAAATGTTTTTTGACATGAATTCCTAGTAGAGACATTACGCTACCCAGACTATGATTCCCCCAATTCCCAGATGATCTGTTCTATGATTGGACATGACTCATCTCGCTACCATCATATCTTTTCTTACCTTCATGACCTGATTGTTCCAGACACTTACACCCAGAATGAGAAATGTCACTTAATATGCAGTGCTTCACGGTTTGTCATCATAGCTAACGACTTATATAGGCACGGTCTAGACAGTACCCTCCTTAGGTGTTTAGAACCCGATGAGTCCAAACATGCGTTAGTAGAGGTGCATGAAGGCATCTGTGGGTCTCACTCTAATAGCTTGACATTGGCCTGTAAACTTATTAGAGCTGGTTACAATTGGCCAGATATGTAAAAAGAAGCTATACAGTTTGCTAAATCTTGAAAAGAGTGTCAACTACATGGTAATCTAATTCATGCTCCAACCAAGGAGCTTATTCCCTTCATTACTTTCTATCCATTTCAACAATGTGCCTTTGACTTGGTGGGTCAAATTTATCCTTCATCCTCAAATGGACATAAGTTCATAATCACAACTATAGACTATTTTACCAAGTGGGTGGAGGCAGTCCCTCTCACCATTGCCAATGGAAAATCAGTAGCTATTTTCATTCTCAACTACATCATCTGTAGGCATGGTGTACCCTCAATAATAATCACTGATAATGGGGGACAATTCAAAAACAAGGATTTTACAGAGCTATGCTCTAATTTCAAAATTACTCAACATTGGTCTTCCATCTATTATCCTTAGGGTAATGGATAGGTGGAAGCATCCAACAAGATAACCCTTAAAATCCTACATTGTATAGTGCACAAATCTGGATGAGATTGGCATCTCCAGATCAATCCAGCTCTCTGGGCATACAGGACAAGCATAAGAACACCAATAGGGGCTATTCCCTATGCCTTGGTTTATGGAGCAGATGTTGTGTTACCAATTGAGGTTGAGATTCCTTCTCTATGAGTCTCCTTGAAAGGCCTCATTAGTGATGAAGATAATAGAATATCTTAGCTACAAGAGCTCAAACTACTTGATGAACATCGTCAAGTGGCATTTGATCACCTTAGAGCATACCAGAAAAGGATATCCAAGAGCTATAACAAGAAGGTTAGACCAAGGGATTTCCAAGCGGGTGACCTCATTCTGAGGGAGAACCCTAAGAATCAACAACATCAGATCTAGAAAGAAAAATTTGAACCAAAATAGCTTGGTTCGTATATAGTCACTGGAATGTTTAGTTCTGGCACCTATCAACTATCTACTAATGAAGGAGAAAAACTCAAAGATCCCATCAACGCTCTTCATCCTAAACGGTTCTACAGCTGAGACATCTTCAGTGTGCTCATGTATATACTAAAGTCCTAAAAAATTTCTAAAAATCTGAAAAAGTCCTGAAAAAATGATCATCTTAGTGAAAACCTAGCGATAGGCGCTTTGATGGATCTCCAAAAAAATCATATATTTCAAAAATACAAAAAAAAAAAAAAAAATTGAAAAAATACAAAAAAAGAGAAAAATAGAAAAAGGTGCCATTGATGAAAACCTGGAAAATAGTTGTCATGGTAGAAAACAAAAAAGAATTTCTTCCAAGATGGTGAAAACTTGGTAAACAGGTGCCTCTTGTTCCACAGTGCTATATCAATCACAACACCACTTGGCTTTATGCATTTTCTTTCCTGCATTGCTTCTTTCCTACTTTCCTTCTTGCATTTTCTTTTCCACATGCTTTCAGTTACCCGTCAAGACACCGACTTACATGGATTGAAACTAGTCATACTCTTAGGGAAACCCTCCTGGTCTAGGGGGCACTATCCTATTACCTTTTGGGATCTACTTTGTGACAACCACCAGTGGTTCTCACTGTGTCTGCCTACTATCGCTTAGCTTATATTGTGTTCTCTTTCTTTGAGAATCTCCCTAACATCAGTCACCATTAGTTCTCACTATGTCTTCCTACTGATGTCTAGCTATTCCTATGATCTCTTCACTTGAGTATCTCTCTCGCATCAATCATCAGTGGTTCTCACTGCGTGTGTCTACTGTCGCTATACGATTGAGATTTATCACATCCATTATAGTTGGAGTTGTGCTCAAAATTCTTTATCTATCAATACTCAGTCTTGATGATTCTTTGCTTTAGCTTGTACATAGCTTTCGGTCACTTTCGTGACACTCTGGTTCCTTTGCAAACCCTCTTGACTTGACATTGATTCAACACCATACGCTTGGGGGCAACAACATCAGGTTTGTCCTTTCAACATACATCAAGTTAGCTACCGCTACTAGGGGCATGTGTCCCTATTTGATCACATCTTGGGTTTACACCTAAGTCAGTAATCTTGTCACTTCTCAAGGACAACTCGCTACTGACACAAACTAGTGTTTTTCAACACCACCATAAACAATGTTTTTTAACACTATCATTGGACACATCTATGTTTTTTAACACACATCATATATCTACAATGTAAAAATCTATCGACAATGATCAAACACAATGCACTCACAAGCACAACGGTGTTTTTTTTAACACCTCATACACATATACATTCACAAAATTTGAAACTGGCTGATCTATGCTTGAATCTTTCTTTGTATGTTGTCTATTCTTATGGATTTCATTGATATTTTCTTTGTCTACTACTTGTTGGTATAGTCCCAATGATCTGGCAATGTCAAATAAATAGGGGGTATGTGATAAGAGCTCCCACATTAAGGTGGAAAATCCTCACATCCCTCAATCTTGTTTATTTGTATGCCATGGTGAGGTTGGTACTATCTCCTTGTCTAGTATTACTTTGGTTGTTATTGCTCTATTTTTTTTGCATGATCACACTCATGGTTATCTTGGCTTTGAATGCCTCAATACTAGTGTACTCTTGCAATATTAATTGGAAATAATGTTCAAGTCATCTTGGCTTTTGTGCCCTGGTTCTTACATTTGTTTCCTACATTTTATCCGATGACAAGTCATATTCATATCCTTATGGTTTCATTGTGGCACTAGTAAGGGTTGTATTGACTTCAATGTTCCAAAAAATGCTTAATGATGATGATTTTATGATGGGTCTCACAACCATGTCCTAGAATTGCACTTTCATATTGCATCTAGCATAGGATTGCATTTTCATTCTAGACTTGCATTGTGGCAGCGATTCGGTGTTCTCTTCAGTGCTGTTCTCTTCAGTGCATCTGGGTTCATACATTAGGGAGTTCTTCTTCACTACCCTGGTTTCATCACAACTGCACAGGTGTTCGATCCTCGCTCTCAATTCTTCACATGTTCTTTTGGTTAGCATTTGTCGTCCTGCATGAGATGTTAGTACCATACACATTACATATTCACAACTCGTTATCATCTACACATTGCATTTGCATATTCTCATTCATAATTGCATTTACATATATCATCTACATACATACATATGCATTTCATACATTTACATATATTCCAAACATGTTCATACATTCTAACTCATCTTAACATCTAAGCATATAGGAAACATCTCATAAAAGACAATATGACACATGTGATGATACCAAAAGACGAGCTCATATATATACACACACACACACACACATATATATATATACATACATATACACACACACACACACACACACACACATATATATATATAATGTGTCGATACAAATACAACACGGTGCTACTCGAGCATGATCTATCTCAAAATGGTGATACAATACATGGATGCCAAAAGATGAGCTCATATATATATATATGTATATATATACATATATATACATATATATATATACATATATACATATACATATACATATATATACACACACACACACACACACACACATATATATATATATATATATATGTATATATATGTATATGTATATATATATGTATATATATATATATCTAATGTGTTGATACAAATACAACACGGTGCTACTCGAGCATGATCTATCTCAAAATGGTGATACAATACATGGATGCCAATGCATCAGATACCACCTATCCTGGCTCTTGTATAGCCTGGTCCTCCTGCATAGGGTACTCCAGTGGGAACTCCTACTACTCTGCCTGATCCTGTATATCCTCAAGATGCGCTGTTGTCCTCCTCCGACTCTATTTCTTGCTACCACTGGCACTGGGATCTATCCTCATCTCATGTGTTGGTATGTCCACCTATACTGTACATGGACGCGACACCAGCTATGGTCTCTACTATGGTGGGGGCATTGGCACCTGCTGCTATAATACCTATGGTGGGGGCATCGACACTTGCTGCTGGGCCACTTGTGGGGGTACTACCTACCCTCGGCCTGCCATCTCAACTGGATCTATAAATCTTTGGAATGAATGTGTAACAAAGTGCTCCTGATACTCTGTGGTCATGCCACCATCTGCTACATCTCTCAAGTAGTCCCAATGTATAGGGGCCAATTCTCATATATCAATCATCATCCGAACCTGGTCTAGCTTTGTCAACCAACCCCTCCTCACCTCATCTGTGAATCGAGCAAAGGTGGTATACTCCTATGAGATGTCCTGTGGATGGCCAAACTCTTGCCATACCTACTTCTGCGGGAATCTCTCTATTATTTTAATGGCTCGGCCAATCATAGCACATGAGCAAAACATATAACTGAGCTGCTCTGCAGCATCATCCCATACCTCTGTCAGTCTCCACGGCCTCCAAACTACCACTGCTAGGTCATTGAGATGGGATCACCACTGATCTATCTTACCCAGCGCTAGCTAAGTAATCATGCCCCTATATCTGTAGATATACAGCTCTAAAGGCTGCATTAAGTCCTCGCATATCAGCCTAGTCATGGGCAGGGATCCCATGCCCATACCTGTCATATAAATACTTCATCCACCATACTCTTTGCCTCCCAATAGATGATCTCATGCATCTTATGATACATGTGGGCCAACATGCACTGACCCCATCCATAATGTCTTGGCCGTGATAACATCTTCTATAGCATCCTACCCCAGCTACACTCCAGACCTATTGTCCATGATCGGGCATTAGGTAACAACTGAGGAAACATGCTAGTACCACTGGTAGTTTATGCGTTAGGCCATACACACTAATACGATCCTCCCATGGGATGGCTCTCCCCATGAAAAGGTCATCCTGTAATATCTCTCTCAGTGCCAAGGTCCCTAATCTGGGCTGCACCTCATGCTCCACCCTAGCTCCGTGGAATGGAATCCTCAATATGCGGTAGATATCCTCAGGGGTCACTATCATCTCACCCTGTGGTAGGTAGAAAGTGTTCATTTCCAAATGAAAATGCTCAACTAGTGCTCCTAGTAAACTATGATTTACCTGAATCTCAGGTACATCACATAGAGAGGTCAGGCCCAAAGTACCCAGATGCCCTGTCTTGGCATCATCTAGCTGTGCCACTAGTCTGCTGATGGCTGGGTGGTGTGATCTGAAGGCAATATTTGGAAATTCAACCTGTAAGACATGCAAACAACAATGCATGATCAGTAATCTGAGATAATCGAAGCATAACGAGACAATAAAGCATTAAAGACATCCTACAGACAGGAACAATGCTGATGCAAATGCTATTGGATGTGATGCAGACTGATTTTATGATCTAATTGCTCACTTTTCTCCATGCGAAGAAGAAAATTTTTGCACAACAAAGTGCCCTTTTGCACGAAGAAGTTTTTTGGGTCGCATGAACTTTTATGGCCTATCGCGCTAGAAAATGCCCTATGGAAGGGTTTCTCACGCAAACATGGGTGCTCTCCCGTGCGAGATTTCCCATCGCATGGCGCAGGAAGGAACTTTCTCGCATGAGATTTCTCAGTGAGCCATGTGAAGAAACTACTTCTCCATGCGAAAAACCATGGACAGTTTCTAAAAATGCAAAAAAACATGCAAAATTGACAGAAATTATTGAAATTTGAAATGCTGGCAAGGTTTATTGACTACTTAGTAGAGGTCCGTATGCTGCCGACCAACTATGCTTCCTAGATCGCTTGAATCGATGTGTTCTATAGGGGCCCACTATTTTTGCTCAGAGCTCAATTTGCAAAAGTCAAAAGGTTGAAATGATTTGAAAATGACCTTTTCATCCTTATATAGGTTTTGACCTAATTTTTCAAAGTGCTTTGTTTTGCATGAAAACTTCACCATTACCTAATTGGACCGCTCTAAATCGATTTTTGTGATCGAAATCAAAATTTGACACTTATATATAGCTCAAAATTGCATTTTTAAATTTTTGGGACCAACATAATCAGACGCTTGTGCAGTCCAATTTTTGACGTCGCTTTCTTGTCAGAATCTTATCTTATCATCATTTTCTCAAATCTTTGAATTTTTTCCTCAAAATTCAACTTTAGTCAACTCTGGTCAACCTTAGTGAAACTTGGTCAACTGGACCTCGCAATCACTTGAAATTGATTCTGAATCTTCTAAATTCTTTCATAATCTGTTATGAGTTCTTAATCTCTGATTCAACATCTATCTGCAATTTTTCCCTCTCCATCATCATTATGACATGTCCTCTTTCCATTTCACTCTCGAGGGGGCAGGATGATCACATCATTGAATCTATTTTTCAATCAATCTAATCTGATTTTCAAAAGTTGTCATTACTAGGGGCATCTCATCACTTGGGGTATGTTTAGTTTTTCATACTTCATAGTGAAAAATAGATACTCCACAATCAATAAGGGCATCTTTGATCCTTATATCTTGTCATCTATTAGGTGTCAGGGAAATCTAACCCGGATTCCTGAGGATCAAGCTTCGTTCTGGAGATGATTCTCAAAATCTCAATCTATTAAGTATCTGAGAATTTTAACTTGGATCCTTAAGGACCAGGCTTTGTTCTGGAGATGATTCTCAAAAACTCATCTATTGGGAATTGGGGAATTCTAACCCTGATTCCTAAATCAAGCTCTTTCTGGAGATGATTCTAAATCTCTATTGACTATCTTTTGGGACAGGTATCGGGGCATTCTAACCCTGACTCCTGAAGGTTGAGCCTTGTTCTAGGGAAAATCTTGTGAAAGATATCAATCTAACTAGTGTCTAGGCGATCTAACCAAGATATTGGGGGACTAAGCTTCGTTCTGGAGATAGTCCCAAAATCTCTCTTCACTATCTTTTTTATGGATAGGTATCGGGGCATTCTAACCCTGACTCTTGAAGGTTGAGCCTCATTCTGGGGATAACCTTTTTAAAGCTATCAATCTATTAGGTATCGGGGCATTCTAAGCCAGATCCCTAAGGATCAAGCTTCATTCTGGAGATGACACTCAAAAACTCTACTTGACCGGCGTCTTGGAAACCTAACCTAGACTTCGAAGAGTCAAGCTCTATCCTGGAGATGGCTCTGAAATCTTCATCAATTGATCTTTGCTTTATCAATCTTCAAAATTTATTCTTCTATGCTTCAGGCATCAGACTATTCTTTGAATCAATGCGCTGCTCGCACATCAATTCAAAGAGGGGAAAAATGTAACACCCCAAAATTGGCATCTTGCAACCCTAACCAATTTTGTTGCAATTGTCATCCTTCTGGATCATCAAAGTCCTATTGTACTAGGCAATTATAAGTTTTGACTGACTCTACTTGACCTAAGTGTCAAATGTAGAAAATCCTAAATCTGCATTAATCATACATTATATTTAATTCCTACATATCTATTTGCTAAACAAACCCTCTGATTGAATTAATTTTATTATAAAGTCCTAGCACTTTAATTAAATTAAATTCACCCCTTTTAGCTAAAAACACATAAAAATGAATTAAATAATATTTAATTATTAAATAAATATCCTCATTTCAATAATTGAATTTAAATATTCAGATAATTGAGAAAAACCTATTTATGAGGTCATACTTTATTTAATTAATTAAATATTCTCTCAAAAATCTTTCTTCTATTCAGAAATGGAAACATTGAATTAATTGTTCTTTAAAGAGAAAGAAAACAATTAAAATCAAATAAAACAATTAAAATCAAATAAAATAATTAAAATCAAAGAAAGAAAATAGTTAAAGCAAAGGGAAAACAATTTATTGTTTTCTTTTAAAGAAAGCTTTCTAATTTAAACTGGTTTTTCTATCTGTTTTATTTCAAAGGGGAAAGTTTCTATTATGATCACCTCTGAGTCTATAAAAGAACTCTCATTCCTCATTCAAAACCCCTGGAGAAAATATGCATTGTTAGAATACTAAATTGTTCCTACATTTTAATCATCTCGTTTCTAGTTAAAAGCTTTAATTTGCAATAGAATAATTTCAATTTTTAGAATTATTGCATTGAAATCATGTCTTAGATTAATCTTGCATCTTTCAATTCTTAGAATAACCTTACATTGCATTGCATTCATGAAGAAAAATCCTTCATTCTTAGACTGGTCTATGGTTGTGAGACTCTCGTTCTGAGAGCTATTTTGAAACCCCATCTGGATAGAAGGCAATAGGTCGAATTATGCAAACAGGCAAGATGAATAATATCATATTCATTTTTGTGTGTATCTGGTGAAGAAGGACTATGTTGAAGTGTATGGTGAATTAACAAGGCCAAATTTACCACATACACTTATAAGGGCTTCTTTGGCAATTGCATTAGTTGTGAATGTCTCCTTTTGTCTACTAGTAGCATAATCTTTTGCAAGGTCTTTAAGTGAGGGAATAACAACTTCTTGTGTGGTTATCTCAAAGATGTCAAAACCAACACACTGTAGATGTGTTTTCATTTTATTCTTCCAATCCAGATAATTCTCTCCATTGAACTTAGGACTCTCTTTTCTGAAGTATGTCATTTGATCTACCTTAAACTTATAGGCTTCTTCTCCAAGGCACTTGGCTCTGATACCAATTGTTATAATAGTCCCAAAGGATAACTAAGACGGGGGGGGGGGGGCATGAATCAGTTATCAGTAAATTTAATTCCTTTTTACTTCTTTAACTTTAGAATACAATAAAGTAAATGCACATTCAGATAACACAGTACACAACACACAATTTGATTATGGGGAAACCAAATGGTAAAAACCCCAGTGGGAATTAGCACCCACAATGTATACTTGTTTATAGTAATCCCTATTAGAAAATCTTACAACCCTGTTAGGAGTTTTTATTTACAAAGCAATAAGTATAGTGACCTAGTTAAGGGTCTGATCCTATTATGAGTCTTTTACAAATAACCCTTTTAGGGGTGAGGACTCACTGTCCAAAAGCTCACTACTTCAATGGTGAAGGCTACAACTTTCTGTAGAAAAGATGTACACTATATATGATGATGAACTATAGAGTAGACCTGCTATCTTGATTAGTTCCAATGTATTGTAATCTTCAACTTCTTCTTCACATAGACCCTTGATGAATGAACCACAACTGATATTCTGCTCTATACATTTTCTGTCTCTTTTCATATTATTCACACTTAGCGTATCACAAATGGCTTGCTATTAGTATCTTCCTCAAAGTAGAAGGTCATGTCAGCTCATGGAAACACTTCAACAACATCTTTGTTGGCTTAACTAAGCATGCAAACAATATTAAGTCTGCACAACACAAACTGAACAGACGTGATGCTTCACTAAGTCAGCTTCACCAAATCATCTTAAATAGCATGATCCTAATGTTACATGATAAGATTGTTTAACCAAACATATTTAACTCATAACTACTCATGAATATACACACGCATATCCTCCAGATAGGCACAACTCAAGAAACATGTTAAATACATCAGCTCTGAAGAGATACTCTTCTAGAATAGTAACTGCCAATAACGAAATTGCACAACTTGACTGAAACTTCATATCTAAGTCTACGTGTATGAACATAACATACTAAATATGACTACAACCTGAATATATCCATGCAAGGCTTGATAATATCATTCTGATAATTACATATAGAATTACTACTATATATTATATGTTGTCATCAATGACAAACATACAATCAATCAACTGCATAGAAACAAATCTCCAACAAAGTGTGGAAGCTGCGAGCTTGTAGTTGAGAATTTTTTTGGATGTAGAGCTAAGATTTTGATTGATTAACATAATTGGAACTATTTAATAAAAGTTGTTTCTATCGACTAGTTCACTGGATATTATATCTTTGTATATCTATATCTCAGACAGTAAGTCCTGAAGGTGGATTTAACCTTGTTTAGGAAGTGAGCCTGGGTGGTGACCCTATTTTTTTAGTTGAATCCTAAGATGGTTTTTCCTTTAATAGGGACTATGTACTATATGTAATAATCAAATCCTAATAGGGATAAAACTCCTACAGGGATACTATACTTCCAGTACATTATTTGTGGGTACTAATTCCCACCGGGGTCCCTTAACAGGGTTTCCTTGATAAATAATGGTTGTGTTATGGTGTTATTGTTAATGTGTTAAGAATTGAATTTATCTTTTAATTGTGAAAGGTTAAAGTTTAGAGTATTTGGCATACAACTGATTCACCCCCTCTTAGTTGTATTGGTGGACTATTATTGCTAATAATTAGTATCAAGCTTCTGGTTCTTTGAGAAAAAGATTAATATCTTGATGTGATCTTGAAGATGGCATTCTATAGGAAAGAGAGTCTCAAGTTTTATCTTGAAACATTTGGCAGGATGAAGAACAAGATGAGAACTCATCTGCTATGTTTTGGAATTGACTACTAGATGATTACAAAGAAAGTGGATCCAGTCAGTACTGAAGATGAATTAGATACAAATAATGATGTTGTAAATAAGTTTTTTTCTTGTAACATGGTTGCAAGAGAAGAATTGATTAGTGTTCTCTCTAAAGGCGAATTCAAAGAGGTTAAATATTTTTATTCTACACATAAAATTTGGTTAAGATTAGAGGCACTATATGAAGGAGATAAGTTTACTAAGAAAGAAAATTTACAGAACTGGAAGACAAAGATGGAAATCCTAAAAATGAAAGATGATGAGAATAGTAGAGCATATGTACAGAGGATTACATAGGTCGTAATAGGCATTAGAAACTATGGAGGCACCTAAAGTGAAGAATAAGTGATCACAAATATTCTTAGATCTTTGAAATATATTTACAAAAATAAAGTTCAATCTATAGAGATCATACCTTTGACGACGAACTTCAATAGAGAGATGTTGATTGTGAAATTAAGTACCTTTGAGGTCGCAAATCTGGGAGATTCATTACCTAAGGTTGAATCAACATTCAAGGTGACTGTGCATAATAAAAAATGACTTTATCAGGTCTTGCAAGCACCAACAAAAGTGGCTTGCAAGAAGAGCTTGGTGAATATGTTGATGATTGGGAAAATATAGTGGAAGAAAAAGGAAATTATGACCCTGATTGCAAGAAGAGAAAAGAAAGGTAAGGGTAAGTTTGAAGGAAAGTTACCTCTGAAATGTTTTTCATGCAATAAGATAGGTCATTTTGCATCTAGATGTCCTACAAGGTTTCCTAAGAATAAATCTAAATTTCATAGACTTAATTAATCCAAGGATAAGGAATATTACTATGCTAGTGACATTGTGTCTAATGATGATGCTATAGATTATGATGAAATTGGATTTATTACTATTAAAGATAATGAACCTATTAATGAAGAGAAATTCCTAGTTTCTCATGTTGAAATTTGATTGGATCATACACAATGGTTGTTCACATCATATAACTGGTGATACAAATAAGTTTGTTCACCCAACTAAATATGATGGTGGTGTAGTCAGATTTGGTGACCATACTCCTAAGTTTATCATTGGAGTGGGATCAATTTCTCTTGATGGTAAAACAAATACTGATGATGTATTTGTTGTTGATGGACTTAAGCATAATTTGTTGAGTGTTGGACAACTTGTAGACACAGGTTATCATTTGAAGTTCAATGATGATAAATGTTCTATCAGAAGTCAGATAGGATATTTGATTGCATATGGTACTAAGTAAAGAGGTAATGTATTTAAGCTGAATACTACAAAAAAAAATTTGTTTTTTTGCGAAGGTTGATGACAGTTGGTTATGGCATACAAGATTATGTCATATAATTTTTGATAAAATTGTGAAATAAAGTATGAAAAATGTTGTTAGAGATCTAACAAAGATTGTGAAACCTTCTAACACTATGTGTAGACAATGTGTGATGGGGAAAAAAACTAGAAACAATTTTAAAAGAAAATCTTACTCAGTCAAAGGGAATTTGTATTTGGTGCATATAGATCTGTGTGGTCCTACAATAACAAGATCTTACTATGATGAAAGGTATTTCATAATTTTTGTTGATGAATTTTCTAGGATGATGTGGGTTACATATCTTAGAGAGAAATATGAGGCTTTTGATAAATTCAATAAATTCAAAGAAAAATTTGAGAATGAATCAAGTTTGAAGATAAAAATTTTAAGGTCAGATAGAGAAGGATAGTTTACTTCAGATATGTTCAATACCTACTGCAAAGAGCATGTAATATACAGACAAACATCCACTCCAAGGAAACCAAAATAGAATGGGATTGAAGAGAGAAGAAAAAGAACTATATTAGATGTTGCCATAACTATGTTTCTTGAAGGAAATGTGTCACATGTTCATCGAAGAGAAGTTGTTGGTACTGCAGTCTACGCTTTGAAAAAAAATCAGATTAGAGAAGGTACTAATAAGAATCCTTATGAACTATGGTTTAATCATGCTCCTACTGTGAAATATTTTGTAATATTTGGTTGTAAATGCTATATAAAAATATAGGATGATATAGGAAAATTTGATGCTAGAAGTGATGAAGGTATCTTTCTTGGTTATTCCACTAAGAGAAAATCTTATAAATTTTTGAATATGAGATTTAGGAAGATAATTGAAAGTGCTAATGTAAGGATTGATGAGAATTTTTAGATTTAGGAAAGAATATATGTGTGTAGCTAAACTTAAAATAATAGGGATGTTACTGAAAATCAATAAGAACCTTTTGAGGTTGATCATGAGATCAAGGTATGTCTCAATGATTCAAATGATTCTACTGAAATTCCAAACACACCAAGGTATGTTAAGAAATACCATCCTAAAAATTAAATTATTGGCAATGCAAGAAAAGGCATGATGACAAGATATAAATTAAAAAATGATTTTTTTTTTATTTATCAATTAGAACCAAAAACTATTGATGAGGCATGTAGAGATCAATCTTGGACTAAAGAAATACAAGAAGAATTAGGACGGATAAAGAAAAACAACACTTGGGAATTGGTTCCTAGACCTAAGGATAAGAATGTTATAGGGACTAAATGGGTTTTTATAAACAAAATTAATGAAGAAGGAATGGTTGTAAGGAATAACGAAAGATTGGTTTGTAAAGGCTACTCGCAACAAGAAGGCATAGACTTTGAAGAAACATTTTCTCTTGTTGCTAGGCTTGAGGCAGTGAGATTTTTTTTGCCTTATGTTGCACACAAAGAATTTAAAGTATATTAGATGGATATGAAATCTACATTTATGAATGGAGATATAGAGGAGGAATTATATATTGAGTAGCCTAATGGATTTACTCTAACAGATGATGGAAACATGGTTTTCAAAATGAAGAAGACTTTGTATGGACTGAAACAAGCACCTAGAGCATGGTATTCTAGATTGGATATGTATTTACTTCATCTTGGTTTCAGAAAAGGTAATACAAACATTTATTTGTACTTAAGAACTCGTGAAGATAGAATCTTAATAGTTGAAGTTTTTGTAGATGATGTCACTTTTGGAGGTAATGATGAAATGAGTAAGAAATTCTCTAAGGAAATGGAAAATGAGTTTGATATGTCGATGATTGGTGAAATGAAATTTTTTATTGGGTTACAAATCAATTAGAACAATAATGGTATTATTATTTCTCAGACCAAGTATCTTAAGGAAATATTGAAAAAGTTTGGAATGGAAGAATGCAAATATATTGGAACACCTATGGTGACTGGTTAAAAGATTACTACTATTGATGAATCTCAGACTATTTTTTAGACCTAGTATAGATATATGATTGGATGCTTACAATACCTAACTCACACTAGACCATATATTGCTAATGCAGTTAGAATGGTGACAAGATATCAAGCAAATCCTAAAGAGACACCTTGCTGTTGTAAAGAGAATATTTAGATATTTGAAAGGAACACTAAAATATGTCTTATGGTATGAAAAATCTAATGATTTTTTTTTGCATGCTTATACTTATGATGATCGGGCAGGAAGTATTGATGAAAAAAAAAGTACAAGTGGTGGTGCATTTTTCTTGGGAAAAGGTTGGTTTCCTGGTTAAGTAAGAAGCATGATTGTATAGCTTAGTCTACTGCTGAATCAAAGTATGTTGTTGCTGCTATAAATTTCACATAGATTGTTTGGAAGAAGCAAATTTTGAAGGATATTGGAATAAATTTTGAAGAGCCAGTGGTTATTCATTGTGATAACACTAGCATAATGAATATGTCAAAAAATCTAGTTATGCATTAAAAGACTAAACATATTTAAATTAAGTATCATTTCTTGAGAGACAAGGTTGTAGAGAAGGAAATTAGATTAGAGTACATCAGCAGAAAGGATCAAAGAACATATATATTTACAAAATCTTTTCCAAAGGATGCCTTTGCATATCTTTGAGGTATTATTAGGGTGAGAGCCCCTCCTTGCAAGAACTAATTGATGTAGGAATGCATCAGTGCATAGGATTTCCAAATTTTATCATTTCCTGGACTTGATGTATGGATCCACTCCTCAGAGGGAGTGATTATAGGAACAAAATAGAAAATATTTGGGTGTTTGTGTACCTAGTTGTTGCAAACATGAAGATTTTAAAAAGCTACACCTTTTAGAGGAAATATTGTCAAAGATTGAGTTATGGCACCCTTTTCCATTAATGTCAAAGGGGGAAAGATTCAGTGAAGAGAGTCAGTGGAAAATCCATACTATTTTAGGGAGAGTTGTGAAGAGGATATTGAGAAGATTGTATTGAGAGTGGTACTTTTGGATTGATGGATTTTCTCATGTGTTTCCATCAATGCCAATGGGGGATATTTTTGGAATTGTCTTATGTTGGAGTTGTTGGCATTCATTTTTTCATTGATGTCAACATATGTTTCAAATGAAGACATATAGGTAGGTTATCACTGATGCATATATGACTGACAAAAGTGTATAGAAACTATACATATGTTTCAAAGTATGTGAAGATGGGGATGTGAACAAAGATGAGCCTTACTCTTAAATATAAGGTTGGATGAGTTTATGTTTCTATTTGTTTGAGTTACAACAATTTTAGTGAAGACCGTTTGCAAAACAATGATAGAGAATTGTGATAGAGTTAGTCTCTGAGTTTTGTGGATAACTTGAGTGCGAGCATGATTCATGTTATGGAAGCTTGGGGAATGTTAGGAGAGATGTTGAGGAATTATTTTTATGATTCTTGGGTCACAATAATCTTGGTGACATCAGTTGTGGAGTGTGTTTTGGAGAAGACCTGTTTGGGGCTGAATTCAGAGATATAGCCTGTATTATGGATAGTGATCATGAATTATGGATCTTGGATTGTATTTGATGATTTTTAGTTTATGTTTACTTATTCAAGGTACCATGTGTATCTTAGAAAGTGTTTATGTAATTATTTTTGCATTGGGGAAGTCTTAATTGGATGACCTAATTGCTTATTGTAAACTTGTATAAAGAAGAGTTGTTTTCTTGATTAGAAGTGTGGACAGTGAAGTGTGGAAGCTGTGAATGTGTATTTGAGAAGTGTGCTAGATGTAGAGAATAAATTGTGATTGATGAAATTCATTAGAATTGTTTAAGAAAAGTTGTTTCTATCTTTCAGCTCATTGGATATTATATCTTTGTATATATGTATCTCAGACAGTAAGTCCCAAAGGTGGATTTAACCTTCGTAAAGAATTGAGTGTATTTTTTTCTCTGGACTCCTAATAGGGTTTGTTCTTTAACATGGGTCCTATGTATTGTATGTAATAGTCAGCTCCTATCAGGGATACATTTCCTAATAGGGACACTATACTATCAGTGAATTATTTGTGGGTACTAATTCCCACTGGGTTTTTTTTTTCCTTTAATAGGGTTTCCTTGACAACAAATGGTTGTGTTATGGTTTTGTTGTTAATGTATTTAGAATTGCATTTATCTTTTTATTGTTAAAGGTTAATGTTTAGAGTATTTTGCATACAATTGATTCACCCTCCCCCTCTCAGTTGTATTGGTGGACTATTATTGCTAACAATGATTACATGTTTTGTCATGCCAATGCCATTGTTTGTACATGTTATTTTTTTGTCTCCTTGAGATGATGCAAAATGGTAGCACTACCTATTATTTTTGGTCCTTGTGATGCCAATCAAAAAAGAATCTTCTTCGTAATTCTTACATTCTGGTCTTCCATTGTGCTTGTATTTCTACTTCCTTTGGGGGATGATGATAGTTCATTTTGACATTATTATGATATACATGAGACATCATATGAGCTACCGATCCCAGAATTGGTAGATCCCTTTCGTGCTTTCTTTCGTCATAAGCTCATTTTCCTTTATTTAAAATTTATTGGGGGCATTTCATAGTGGAAACATTTATTTTGGTTTCATGTACACTCTATTAAATAAATTTCTCCTGTTAAGGCCTTTGCAATATCTTTAATGCGGGGGCATACATTCCACTTCACATTTTGCACACACACACACACACACACACACACACACACACACACACACACACACACACACACACACACATATTCAATTCTATTTTTTAGTGGATTCTCAGACTGATCCCTACTACACACTTGATCCCTGACTGACCCTAATTATTTGGTCCCTTGACTGACCACATACATTTGGTCCTTGACTGACCCTAATTATTTGATCCCTAATAATTCCTCTCCTTAGGAATGATCGTGTTGGATCCATTATTATAAGAACTTTCCTTTAAGGACTAAGCCTTGTCAATGGATTGAACTAGCATAATAAAACTAGCTAAACTATTTAATTCCATCTTTTTCAACATTTCTCTCTCTCTCTCTCTCTCTCTCTCTCTCTTTATACATCTCTTATTTTTTTTGGTTTTGATGAGGACTTACGTCACTAGGGGGCTTTATGTTTATTCATCTCCTTAATCTTGACGAGATCACCTTATGCATTTGATCTACTTTATTTTGAGCATGATCTTGTCTCGTAATACAGCTAAAGTGGGGGCTAAATGTACCATCCTAAAAATTTATGACCCATTAATTAGATGTCTTTTATGACCTACCAGACCCCCAATTTAGTGATAACTATATCTGAAGGCCTTTATGCTTGATTTATCGCATCTTTCATGTTCTTTCCCCAAGACTTTTCACACTACCCGAGTCCTGGAATAACTTTGAATTTAACCCATTTAGAACTAGGACCTAAGTTGGCCTTGTCCTTGGGGGTTTTGTTTAACTGGGATCTAAGCCCAATGCAGGGGTGTTCTATTCCCTTATTTCAGTATGGCTGACCTATTACATTTGAATCCCAAAATAAATATAAAAGGGGGTCTTCTCATCTCATTTTGAAATCCATTCTTTATGAAAGCTATCTACTATTATGATTCATCATTTATGCAAGAAATTCAATTTCAAGAGAAAAAAATATCATTCATGATCAAACAGTTCTAGCATTCAAGTTGTGCAATTAAGGTGGTGGATTCAAGGTTTGAAAGAAAGCACCCATTAAAGATATCCAAGTCTCAGAGTCTTCTTCCATTCATTCAAAGGAAATATTCTCTCTGTGATGAAATTTTCTCTCGCATGGTGGCCTAGTGGAGGAATTATCAAGGAAGAAAGAAGATCCATTCCTCTTATCCATCCACAATTTCAAGCATAAATTCATTAAAGATCTAGGATTGGAAAGTTTAGATCCATTGAATTTGTGAAGGCATCCTTGATTCTACAAAGCATAGAATCATCCTTGTGGATTTGAATAATTTATACATCCATCCATGAGGGTTTTCCATGAAAGGTAAATATGACATTTATCTTATGTTGGATGATATCAGTATTTGGTACTCATCATGTTGTTGATATTCATGTTTTGTCACTGATATCAACATATGTTTCTATGGAGAGGAAAATCTGGTTACTTAATTGGAAGATGTGTATGGACACTATACGGATGATTCAGAATGATCAAAGTTGGATATATGAAGAAGGATGTGTGTTGACCTTATTTCTAATGTCTCTTGTCTTTATGTTGCATATTGTGGATGTTACAGTTAATTTGGTGAAGACTGGTTTCTCGATTGTAAATATGATGCTGGATAGAGTAGGTATCTGTGTTTTAGGTATATCTTTCTCACAAAGATATTTAAGATGAAGTGAGCTTACTAGTGGACAACCTACATATGTTGGAATAATGGGTTGAGCTTTATTTTTGTGTGATTAATGGTGATGTCAGCTGTGGTGTATATTTTGGAGGAGACCTATCTGGTGGCCGACTTCAGACATGTAGCGTGTAAAATGAATTGTGAGCGTGGATTGTGGATGTAGAAGTATATGTGATGGATTATATTTGATGTTTATTTATTATAGGTACTATCTGTATCTTAGCAAGGGGTTATATATTTATTTGTATATTGGAAAGCTTTAATTGGCCGACCTAATCAATTGTTTGTATATTGGGAAAGCTTAATTGCCTAACCTAAAGAATTATTGTAAGAGGGTATATATGTGAGATATTTTCTTTTGGAAATATGTGGTTGAGATTAAAAGGTAGAGAATTGTGGAGGCTACGAGGCTTGTTGATTGCTAGATGTAGAGAAGAGTTGATTATCATATTTCATTGGAACTGACCAAGCAAAGACAGTTGCTATCACATAGTTCACTAGATTGTATATTTTCTATATACACTTGTTCAGATTGTGAGTCATTTGAGGGTGGTTTTCACCTTCTTTGGGAGGTATGTCTGGGTTGTGAGTCTACTAATTTTCTTGACTCCTAACTGGGCCTATCTCCTAATAGGGACTGTGTACTATAATGTTGTAATAAGCTCCTAACAGGGATAAATCTTTAACATGGATACTATACTCTCAGTACATTATTTGTGGGTGCTAATTCCCACTGGGCTTTTACCTTTAACACGGTTTCCTTGACAACAAGTATTGTGTTATAGTGTTGATATTTAATCTGTTATCATTTGGTCTATAAATTTTAAAGTTTAAGAAATCTATATTACTACCGATTCACCCCCCCCAGTTGTCTTGTGGACTATTATTCCTAAAATTGGTATCAGAGCTACTGGTGCTTAGAGAGAAAGCTTAACATCTTGAGGTGATCTTAAAGATGACTTACTATAGGAAGGATAGTCTAAAATTCGATCATAAAAACTTTGAAAGCTGGAAGAACAATATGAGAATACACTTACTATGTTTGGGAATTGACTACTGGATGATCGCAAAGAAGAGTGAAAAGATAGAGACTAAGGATAAATTGGAGAAGGCTAATGAAGATCAAAAGGATCTATTTTCATGTAATATGTTTGCAATGAAATCCTTGACCAGCACACTTTTTGAAGGTGAATTTATAGAAGTAAAAGACCTAGACTCTACCCATGAGATATGGATAAGATTTAAAGCATTGTATATTGGAGATAAGTTTACTAAACAGACAAAGATACAGAACTCGAAGACAAAAATAGAATCAATGAAGATGAGAATATTAGGGCATATGCACAAAGAATTACATAAGTGGTTAATGGCATCAGAAACTCTGGAGGCACTTACAGTGAAGAAGAAGTGATTGCAAAAATACTTAGATCTTTGACACCTATCTACAAAACCAAAGTACAAGCTATAGAGGAGATTATACCTTTGACACAAAACTTTAATAGAGAGATGTTGATCGGAAAGCTAACTACTTTCGAGGCCGTAGAATTGGGATATTCTTTACCTAACATTGAGCTAGCATTCAAGGTGACTATGAATAAGAACAAAAAGGCCTTATCTAGAAATGCGAGAACTAGTAGTGGTGACCTAAGAGAAGAACTTGGAGACTATGTTGATGAATGGGAACAGATTTAGGAAGAAGAAAGAAAGCTAGATGAAGTAGTGGAATTGGTTTCTAGAAGAGAAAAGAGAGGTAAGGGAAATTTTTATGGCAAATTACCTTTGAAATGTTTTTCATGTAACAAGATTGGTCATTTTGCATCTAGATGTCCTACAAGAGTTCTAAATCACAAACCTAAGTTTTTCAAGTCTAATTATTCAAAAGACAAGGAATGATATTATTCTAGTGAAGGTGTATTTGATGATGATGATGACTATGATGAAATTAGAGTTATTTCCATTAAGGATGATGAACCTATGCATGAGGAAAAATCTTGAGTATTTTGTGTTGAAAAGAAATCTGAATGGGTTATAGACAATGGTTGTTCACATCATATGACTGGAGAAAAAAATAAGTTTGTGAGTTTAAAAAGACATGATGGTGGTGTTGTAATATTTGGAGACATACTCCTAAGATTATCATTGGAATAGGATTTATTTCTCTCGATGGGAAGACTAATACTGACAATGTATTACTTGTTGGTGGACTTAAGCATAATCTATTGAGTGTTGGATAATTAGTGGACAAGGGTTATAAATTGAAATTCATTGATGGGAAATTCCCTATCAGAACTAAATTAGGGGACTTAATCACATCTGGTACTAAATCTAGAGGTAATTTATTTGAATTAAACAATTTGAAACCTCTTGTTTTATTGTAAGGTTGATGATAGTCGGTTATGATACAAAATATTTTGTCATGTTAACTTTGATAACATTGTGAAGGTGAGTATGAAAAAATCAGTAAGAGATCTACCTAAGATTGTGAAGCCATCTAACACTATGTGTAGAGAGTGTTTTATCAGGAAGAAAACTAGAAGCACTTATAAAAGAAATGTTAGAATACTTCAGAGATAACTGAGAGGGGGGGTGAATTAGTTATCTGCAACTTTAAATCTTTATCTTATACTTATTAATCCAGATTGATACAAAGTAAATGCACATATAGATAACACTTTACACAACACATCAATTTGGTTACGGGGAAACCAAATGGTAAAAACCCTAGTGGGAATTAGTACCCACAAAGAACTATACTATTTATAGTGATCCTTGTTAAAAGATCTTCCAACCCTGTTAGGAGTTGTACATTACAATGCAGTAGTATAGTGACTTGGTTAAGGGTCGTACCTTGTTAGGAGTCTTTTACATATAACCTTGTTAGGGGTGGTGGACTCATTGTCCAAGTGGTGAAGGCTACAACCTTCTAGTTATTTGATACACATTATATCAACAAGATGAACTACTATTTGTGACACTACTTGTCTGATTAGTTCCTTTTATGCACCGATGATTTAGCCTCTTTTAAAGAAATATAACAATCTAATATATATTCTAAATGATTCAACATAAACATCTATATTATCAACATATGATAAATATAGCTTTGATGTATCAACACTCTGCTCTGCTTGTCAATCTCTGGCTTTCGCAACTCTTCTCATTACAAATGACCTTCTATAAATACATACACAAAGTATGAGATCATGGGACCTGTAGGAAAACTCTTCTTAACATCCTTGTTATCTCTACTAAGCATGCAAGAATAATTACAACCATGGAAGTCAATGCTGAACAGACATGTCGCTTCACTAAGTCAGCTTCACCAAATGAATCATAACTTTGCAATCTTCTTGAAATATGTTTGGCGCGTTTAGATTAATATCAAAAACTCATAAATAATCATGAATATACACACGCATATCCTAAAGATAGGTGCAAATATATCAACACGTTACATATGTCGGCCTTAAACTGTTATTCCTCCAGAACTGTAACCATCAATAATAGAATTACATATCTTTACTGAAACTTCATATCTGTGTCTGCGTGTATGAACATAGCATAGTAAACATGTCAAAAACATGTATCTATCCACACTATTCTTCATGTCATCATATTGATAAGTACATACAGAAGTACTACTATGTATTATGTGTTGTCATCAATGAAAAACATACTATCAATCAATTGTTCATAATCAAATCTCCAACAATCTCCCCCTTTGGCATTGATGGAAACATATGATATAAAAAAAAATTTTGTTCATGGTTTCTTCTTTCTTATACAATCTTCTAAATATCCTCAACAAAGATTCATCTATACTGCTGCAGTTTCATTTACTGTGTATTCTCTGAATACTCCCCCATTGTCATACTACCCTACTATGTTCCTTTACTCCCCCATAGTATAAGCTCCTTGTACGTGTTCCTTTTTTGTCTTGTTTTTATTGGTATGTACTCCCCCATTGACATCAATGGCAAAAGGGTGCCATAAACCATTCTGCATAGGTACTACTCCAGAAGTAGAGTATTCAACCATTCATTAGTCACACAGGACTGATGTACTTGCTTCTTTTTCTAATAAGACTTAGGAGAGGGAATGACTCCCAACTTCTCCCTTAGATACTCAAAAGTATCCTTTGCTAAAGGATTCATGAAAATGTCTGCTAACTGATCTTTTATGTTTACATAATCCAATGTCACTTCCTTGTTTGCAACTTTTTCTCTTAGAAAGTGATACTTGATCTCTATGTGTTTTGTCTTTGCATGCATTATAGGGTTCTTAAACATGTTAATAGTACTATTGTTGTCATAGTGAATAACAATAAGATAGTCAACCTGAATACCAAAGTCTTTAACCATCTATTTGATCCAAACAATTGTTGTACAATTTAGTGCTACTACAACATATTCTGCCTCTGTTGTTGACTGAGAAATATAGTTTTGCTTCTTTCTTGTCCAAGATACCAACTTTTCTCCAAGAAATACTGCTCCTCCTGACGTGCTCTTCCTGTCATCAATACAACCTGCCCAATCTGCATCAGTATACACATGAAGTTGTGTATTCTCTGATTTAGGAT
>MU223187.1:4342131-4393662 GCA_018584345.1 Thuja plicata | reverse complement strand
TCTTCTTTTAAGTCACCATTCAAAAAGGCTGATTTGACATCCATTTGATAAAATTTAAAGTCTTTTAATGTTGCATATGCCAAAAATAATTTTATGGCTTCCAATATGATCACAGGGGAAAATGTATTAGTGTAGTCTATTCCTTATCTTTGTGCATATCCTTTACATACTAATCTTGTTGTGTTTCTTATTATTGTACCTTCTTCATTAATTTTGTTTCTGAAAATCCATTTTGTTCCGATTACATTTTTATCACTTGGTCTAGGAACCAATTCCCATGTGTCATTCTTGATTATCTTATCTAGTTCTTCTTTCATTGCATTTTTCCAGTCAGAATCATTACAAGAATCTTCAACACTTAAAGGTTCAATCTGTGAAACTAAACATATATTCATCCACTGTTTGATTCTTTGCTTTTGATCTGGTCAAAACACTGTTGCTCTGATCTCCAATGATATCATTTTTAGAGTGGTATCTAGATGTAAATTTAGGTATCTTAGGTGTGATTTCTTCCTCTGTAATCTGTTGTTCTTCATTTCTTGAATCAAGGTCATTGTATGAGACATCAATCCAATCAAACATTTCTTCAATCATAGTATCTTTACTATTAGGTTTGGGTTCTTCTTCAATCAAAGGTGCATAATCATAATACCTTTCTTGGATCATAAACTTCTCATCAATCTTAACATTTGTGCTTTCAATTATCTTCTTTGATCTCAAGTTGAAACATCTGTAAGATTTGCTTTTTGTAGAGTAACCAAGAAAAATCCCTTCATCACTTCTAGCATCAAACTTGCCAATACTGTCATCTCTCTTGATGTAGCACTTGCTTCCAAATATTCTGAAGTATTTTACTATAGGTACATTACCTAACCATGGTTCATAGGGTGTCTTGTCCATGCCTGGTCTCAATTGAGTTCTATTGATGGTATACACTATTGTGTTCACTGCATCTCTCCAATAGGTGTGCGCCACTTTTCCTTTAATCATCATGGTGCGTGTTGTATCTAGTATAATCTTATTCCTCCTTTCTGCAATTCCATTTTTCTGAGGTGTTCTAGGGGCACTCAACTGCCTTTTTATTCCATGTTCTTCACAGTAGTCATAAAATTGGTCAGAGGTGAATTCTCCTCCTCTATCTGATCTTAAACATTTCAGTTTTAGTCCATATTCATTCTCTACCTTAGCTTTGAATATTTTGAACTTCTCAAAGGCTTCTAACTTTTATTTTAAGAATGCAACCCACATCATTCTAGATAAATCATCAAAAAACAAAATAAAGTACCTTTCACCATAGTATGATCTTGTTTGAGTAGGACCGCATAAATCTGTATGCACTAAGTCCAACTTGTTTTCAGCTGAGGTCAACTTGCTTCTAAATGAACTCCTTACATGTTTTCCCATAACACATTCCATGCATATTGTGTCAACTAGTCTTGCAATGCTTGGCAGGTCTCTAACTGCCTTGACATTACTGATCTTTACTATATTGTCAAAATTGATATGACATAATCTCTTGTGCCATAATCAACTGCCATCTACTTTTGCAACAAAACAACTTACATCTGAATTGAGCTGAAAAACATTACCTTTTGTTTTAGAGCCTGATGTAATCATGTCTCCATCCTTGTTGCTAATCATGCACTTATTGTCTTTGAACTCCAAATCATATCCTTTATCAAGTAGTTTTCCAACACTTAGTAGATTATGGTGCAAACCATCAACATATAGAACATCATCTGTCTTATTCTTTCCATCCAAGGTGATGGATCCTTTGCCTATGATAGGTTTAGGAGTGTTATCTCCAAATCTAACCATACCACCTTTGTATTTTTCTAGATGAAAAAATCTATCCTTATCACCTGTCATGTGATGTGAGCATCCACTGTCAATGATCCAATCAGTTTTGACATCTGCTTTGGAAATTAAGGCTAATTCATGATCTTCTTCTTTATCTGTAATGTCTATATCTTTGAGCAGTCTTTCCATGTCTTTAAGGGAAATGAATCCAATTTCATCTTCTCCTAAATCTTCATCTGTTACACATTCTTTAGCATTGTATCATTCCTTCCTATATTTAGGTTTGTAATCAGATCTGAACTTCTTTACTCTTGTGGGACACTGAGATACAAAGTGACCAATCTTATTACATGAAAAACACTTGAATGGAAGCTGTCCTTCATACTTTCCTTTTCCTTTCTTTTCTCTCTTAGCAATCATGGCAATTATCTCAAGGCTATTGTATTTCTTCTTCCATGTCTTCCTACATGCATTCTTTGCTTGAAGATCTCCTTCAAACATGTCTTCTAGATACTTCCATATGATATATGCTTTGTCAATCTTCTTGATTTCAAAAAATTCACTATCAGATAAGGCACTGATTAGGGCTTCTTTTTCAATTGCATTATTGGTAAATGTTTCCTTCTATCTTCTAGTAGCATCATCCTTTGCAAGATCTTTCAGATATGGATTTACAACTTCTTGTGTAGCAATTTCAAAGATCTCAAATCCAATGCACTATATATGAGTTATCATTTTGTTCTTCCAATCCAGATAGTTCTCTCCATCAAACTTAGGGCTCTCTTTTCTGAAGTATGCCATCTGATCTACCTTAAGATATTAGGATTTCTCTCTAAGGCACTTGGCTCTGATACCAATTGTTAGAATACTTTAGAGATAACTGAGAGGGGGGGGGTGAATCAATTATCTGCAACTTTAAATCTTTATCTTATACTTATTAATCCAGATTGATACAAAGTAAATGTACATACCGATAACACTTTATACAACACATCAATTTGGTTACAGGGAAACCAAATGGTAAAAACCCCGGTGGGAATTAGTACCCACAAAGAACTATACTGTTTATAGTGATCCCTGTTAAAAGATCTTCCGACCCTGTTAGGAGTTGTACATTACAATGCAGTAGTATAGTGACCTGGTTAAGGGTCATACCCTATTAGGAGTCTTTTACATATAGCCCTATTAGGGGTGGTGGACTCACTGTACAAGGACTCACTATCCAAGTGGTGAAGTCTACAACCTTCTGGTTATTTGATACACACTGTATCAACAAGGTGAACTGCTGTTTGTGATACTGCTTGTCTGATCAGTTCATTTTGTGTGCTGATGCTTTAACCTCTTATAAATCACTACAAAAATCTTATTTTTGTTCTAAAAGCTTCAATTTAAATATCTATATTATCAACATATGATAAATATAGCTCTACTTCTTTAACACTCTGGTCTACTTTTCTTATCTCTGGCTTTCACAACTCTTCTTATAACAAATGACCTTCTATAAGTATATACTCCAAGTATGAGATCATGGGACCTGTTATATAACTCTTCATAACATCCTTGTTGGCTCTACTAAGTGTGCAAGCATAATTACAACTGCGCAAGTACTAACTGAATAGACATGTCACTTCACTAAGTCGGCTTCACCAAATTAACCATAACTTTGCAATCTTCTTGAAATACATTTTGCACCTTTGGATTAATATCAAAAACTCATAACTCATCATGAATATACACATGCATATCCTGAAGATAGATGTAACTCAATAAACACATTACATACGTCAGCCTTAAACTGTTATTCCTCCATAATTGTAACTGTCAATAACAGAATTACATTTCTTTACTGAAACTTCATATCTGGGTCTACGTGTATGAACATAGCATAGTAAACATGTCAAAAAAATGTATCTATCCATGTTGTTATTCATGTCATTATATTGATAAGTACATATAGAAGTACTGTTGTGTATTATATGTTGTCATCAATGACAAACATACTATCAATCAACTGTTCAGAATAAAATCTCCAACAAGAAAATATTATTTAGAAAAAGAGAATTTGGATCTAGTGCATATAGATCTATGTGGTCCTATTGGTGTTTGAAAACATTTACGCTAACTTGAGAAACCAATATACCTTAAGACTGATGTTAGGAGTGGTTAGTTCCAAGTGTGAGAGCTCTGTAAGATAACTGGACCAGATATAGGGTCAAGACTGCCCTCTTCTGCTTCTGTCTCTTCAAAACCAAGATAGGTACACCTAATCTAGCCTAAACTCAACTCTTTACCACACCTTCCACTTCTTGATTTAAAAATAGATAAATGGTAAGTAATTAGTAAATGCCAACCTGGCATTCAGTGACTCTCCACTACCATGGGTGGAATAAGTAGGACAACACTTCAAAAGGTAAATAATTTTGTACCAAGTTTGATTTATATCTATGGGAGAGAACATAGCCAGACAACTCTAGAAGAATATTAGAATAGGAATACTAATCTCAGATTAGTGCCTTATCTATTGCGCTAAATCCTACATACAATATTGAAAATGGAACACCTTACTGGGCATAGATTCAAAACCATAAACATAAGAACTTTCAGATTGCTCACTACAGGATCCTCAAGAAGATATTAAAAAAAATTAATGCAATATTCAAAGGAGTTTATTTTTATTATCAATCAAATACCAATGAAATACACATATGCATAAGCAGAACTCATACAATAAGCCATAAAACTCACAATTCCACTGATAACACAAAGGAGAGACTCAAATATGAGAAGAAATTATATTAATCATGATGAAAACTATTTCTAAATCAGTATGAAAAGGAAATATGCAATTAGAAAATATGCAAAATATTATCAACTTCCTTCCTATCTCAATACCACAAAAATACATCTCCTATCTTCTAGACTAGAAACAAGTATTATTCTAATGCTTTCTACTTTCCCAATTCTCTAGCCCTTTCTAAATGGTCTTGAAAATTATTTTATAGGAACAAGAATGCTACAAGCTTCAGACCATTTAGGGTTAGGGTTTGCAACCAATCAAATATAAAATTCAATTATGATGTCAAGTTGAAACCCTAAATTTATCTCTTCAATTTGTGCAATCTGATCTTCAATCAATTCTTCAATCCATTGATATGAGCGCAAAATGTTTATATGCAATAAAATCGCTAGCATGACCCTGAAAGTGGCTCCATAAATGCAAAAATGACTAGGCGGATCTATATGCATTTAATTTTGTTTAGAAAATTATTATCTATCATAGTCTAGTATTTAATGAATCTCTACATATCAGATATCTATCCGTGTCTGGACTTCAACAGCTATGCAGAGGCATTTGTGAAATTAGATCTGGCAATTAATACCTCTACAAAAAAATATCAGTCACCACCGTGGAAATCAAATTGAAATCTTTTAAATATTTGAATTTAAATCACAATGGTCATAGCTGGCACAAGATATTTTATCCATGGCTAGGGTTTAAATCTCATTTTACTTTAAATTATCAATGTCAGATCTCTTTTACTTTACTCGGGCACTGTACCTTATAATTGATATCGCCACGTGGAAACTCATCGTAAATCCTTAGGCCTTAAAAACCTTCATCTATCTCTTTAAGGTTTTATAACAGATGCAGGATCCTCACAACTTGATCGACCTTTAACTTCATTACCTAACTTGGCCTTAACTTGCTCTGAACCTCAGGTTTCACTTTTCCCTTTAGTCTCTAAGTTGGTAGACATTTTATTTAACTATGGTCACATAAAGAGACCTGGTGACAAGCATTGGATCTGATCTTAATCGAACGGTAGTCTCTTAACCTCCTAACCATGAGAGAACATTTAATTTAATTTAGAGACCTAGTGACAAGGAAAGTCTTGTGATCACTTGACATTTTAGAATATTCCTTCCTAATCACGAGGCCTCGAGACCAAGCACAAAACCTGGGCCTACCTTGTGGCACTTGTCATTCTGTCATTCACCTACAAATCTTTCTCATTTTTGACATTTTCCAACTGTCCCATCCTTTAACCTTACTCATCTATAACCATGATATATTTGGCGATAACACAACTGAAGAAACTCCTAGTCGCGTGACAATTTTTTTAACTGTGGTTCAATCAAGAGATCAGGCAACTAAGCCTACAAAGCATGGAACCCACTTCTGTTATATGTCACAATGTTATTTTCTTGCACTTTCCTCACCACTTATGACACTAACGTAAGATCTAACCATGGACTTAACTCATTCCTTAACCTCAGACAATCTGGAGACCATGTGACTGAGGAGTCTCGAAGTCACCAAAAGAAATCATTAACTTAGGTTATATCTGGAGATCTAGCGACCACCAACGGATCATCACTTCATCGGATGATAGTCGATAAGTCGTATGATCATAAAAGAATATTCTATTTTGTTAAAATATTACCTTACCAAAGGAAAATGCTTAGTCACAAGATAAAGGAATATTCAGGAAACATTAGGAGATCTCGCGACTGTAATAGGATAGGAAATGCACACATGCCAAAAAAGGATTTTAAGTTTCTCAAAAAGGTAACTGTGAAATAGAACTTGGCCAAGATACCTAGGGTTTTTTCAGGATTTTAGACCAAATAAGACTTAGGGTTTGATCTAGAAGCTAGGACAAATTGAAGAGATAGGAAAAGAATCTTGGAAACATGAAAATTTTACAAGTGCTAATAGTGGCTCCGACTGGCATGTATGCCTCTTGTAGGCATAAAAGGGATTCAAAATTACTGGGAGAAGTAGAGCACCTACAAGAAAAGGAAACCTAACCTAAAACAAAACACAGGAAAGAAATATATACATACTTACATGTCCATGACTTTGCTTCCTTCAAGAAAAGTATAACTTAAGAAACTGCCCATGAACCAACAATTCCAAAATATTTCTAGTTAAGTCCTTAAGAATATAGGAATCAGAAACCCACTTACTGTCAATTAGATATGGGCCTATCCATATGGGATCAAATTTTACATGTTTTCCTTTGTCCTCTATCCTGGCATTCCACATCAAAACCATATCATCAAATCTCAAATTTCCTAGTAGTGGCTTTCTTGTCAAATAAATTTTTGCATTGCAACTGCAATCTGATATTCCCATCATGTGCTTTCCTCCTTGACTCATCTAACTCTATCAAATCCTCCAACCTGGTTCTCATTTCATCTTCTAGATCATCATCATAGATTTGGATAAATTTGTACATCTGCAACAAGTTATTCTGTAGTAATCTGGCATGAATACCATAAACTAAGTTAAAACTTGCACATCCAATAGCTTTTTTCACTGTTACTCTATCGGCCCATAGAGAAAGCTATAATTTTTAATCCCAAGCCTTCTTATTTTCATCCAATACTCTTTTAATAATCTTTATCAAACTCTTGTTATTGGATTCAGCCTGGCCATTGCCTTGGGGGTGATATGGGGAAGAATATGAAATCAAAATTCCATATTGCTCATAAAATTCAATCAATTCCCCTGATATAAAATACATAGCATTGTCCACCACAATAATGTCTGGACAACCAAATCTAATCAACATATTCTACATTATGAAATCAATCACAACCCTACTTTTGGTTCTTCTAATTGGAATTGCTTCCACCCACTTGGTAAAATAATCAGTTGCCACTAGGATCCATGAATGGCCTCCACTAGATTTGTTAGGTATTTCACCTATGAAATCCATTCCCCACTTCTGAAAAGGTGCCTCAACTATAACATGATTCAAGGAAAGATTTCCAGCAAAGTTTAACTTTCGTGAGAATCTCTAACAAGCATCACATCTTTTGACATATTTGTGGGTGTCCTTGAGGATTGTTAGCCATCAAAAACCAAATTTGATAATCTTATTGGAAGTAGTCTTAGCCATATAATGGCCACCACATACACCATCATGCATTTCTTTTAAGAGATCATTAGACATATCTTGATCTACACATTTGAGAAACACTCCTTCATTGCTCCTCCACCATAACTATCCTTGAATTATTGCATATTTCAAAGCATTTAACTTGATTGTTCTCTTCTTACTATCATTCATATCAGGGGGAAAAATCATCTTCTGCAAGTATCCAATGATATCCTTATACCAATTAGAATAATCCATATCACAAATATAAGGTTTACGTTCCTCCTCTAGCATATAAATGTGGTTAGCATCTAAATTGATTTGCACCATTAATTTAGAAAATCCTAAACCTCTTAACAACTTATTTATATGGATATCAATATTAAACTCTTAGATCTTGTTAATCCATCTACATCATCTCCCTGATACCTCTTGCTGGACTAAGATGTCCTTGACAGTAGCACTTGGTACATAAGCAACTATGGTTGCCCCTACCAAATAGCATCTGAATGCTTTAGCAGCCTTGAACAAAGCATAGGCCTATTTATCCATGATATCAACTTATTTATATGGATATCAATATTAAACTCTTGGATCTTGTTAATCCATCTACACCATCTCCCTGATACTTCTTGCTAGACTAAGATGTCCTTGACATCAGCACTTGGTACATAAGCAACTATGGTTTCCCCTACCAAATAGCATCTGAATGCTTTAGAAGCCTTGAACAAAGCATAGGCCTATTTCTCCATGATATCATATTTCAATTCTTCTTCTTTTAAAGACTTACTTTTAAAAAAGAAATTGGTTGTTCATAACCTTCTGAATTCTTCTGTAATAACACTGCAACAATAGTATTATACAAAGAAAAGGATAAAATTTGAAGCGGCTTAGTATAATCAGGGTTTCTCAAAATAGGGGCATCTTTTATAGCTTGTTTAATATCTAAGAAAGCCCTATATGCTTCTTGGGTCCATTCTACTTTGGCTCCTTTCTTCATCATCTTTGAGATTGGAAAACTAGTCTGTGCAAAATTCTTAGCAAATCTTCTCAAGAGATTTACTTGACCAAAGAAAGATTGAATGCCCTTGACATTACTTGGTTGAGGAACTTTATAAATAGCATTCACCCTATTAGGCTCAATCCTGACACCATCTTTAGAGACAATATGTCCTAAAATTTTCCCCTTGTTACCCCAAAAACACACTTCTTTGGGTTAAAAGAAACCCCATATTCAAGTGCCCTTACAAAAATATTTTCAAGATGATCACAATGTTGATCTTCTTTCGCTGAATAGGCAGTAAGATCATCTTGGTAAATTGCTAAAACCTTTTTTATGAAATCCACAAATGCCACATCCATGGCTCTTTGGAAAGTATCCCCAGCATTCGTTAGGCCAAAGGGCATTCTGACATATACATAAGTTCCCCAGGGTGTAGTGAATGCAGTCTTGAACTATTCAGATTCCTTGACCTTAATCTGATTATACCCTGAAAACCATCCAACATGGACATCATCTCAGATCTTGTGACTCTTTGCAACATTGTGGCCATAATAGGCAATCCATAATTATCCTTTAAGGAATTCACATTCAAATTTCTAAAGTCCACACACAATCTGATATCTCCATTTTTCTTTCTTACTAGTACCAAATTTGATACCTATGTTGAATGCCTTATAGGTTTTATGATTCCAACATCCCTCATCCTTTTTAGATCATCTTGCATCTTACATGCCAGAGTGGGATTCATAGGTCTCAACCTTTGTCTAAAAGGCTTAGTGCCTTCTTTAAGTGGAATCTCATGCTGGAATAAATCTTCTTTGTATGCTTTCAAATCATCATAAGACCATGCAAAAACATGTCTATATTTCCTAAGAAGATTTAGCAGTAAATATCTAAGCTTGGGGGATAACTTCTTACCAATGTATACCCTTTTTGGATCTTGATTTGTCCCCAAGTTCATCTCTTCCAAGTCCTCAGACTTATTAACTATAGTAGCTGACAAAGATGTACCTTTATTGTCAAAATATCTTTCAAGTACAACCAAACCTTTGCGTACTTTATTTTATTTTAATTGGAGAACCTCCCTTCTGAGAATACTATCTTGTTCATCTATGGTTTGCAAAAAACTAGTAAAATCCATCTCTTTTTTACCAAAGTTTGATTCACAAGAAAGGAATTCCAAAATATCAAAGTCATCATTGAAGACTTGCAAATTTTCAACATTGTCTGGAATGGATGGCCTAGTCTGAACCTCTACCTTAGAAATATCTACAAAAGTAACATCTTTAGGCCTTAAGGAAATATTAGCCAATAGATCTTCCATCTCATTCTAATTTTTGTCCATCCTTTCAATGCAAAATGTATCAAAATTTTCAATTTCATCTCAGACAACATTCCTGTACTGTTTTAACCTTTGATTTTTTGAAGCATATCTAGATCTTATTTGGGAAAGGACTAACTTATAATCCCCAATGACTCTAATATATCTGATCTTGTGTTTTGAAGCTAATCTCAATCCTATCAGTAAAGCCTCATATTCTGGAATATTATTTGTGCAAGTGAATAACAGAGAAAATGAGAACTTGTAGGTCTTACCACTGGGAGCTATTAGTAACACTCCTACACCATCTCCTTCCTTTGAGTTTGCACCATCAAAGTGCATTATCCATAGGCTATTCTTATCTACAAGTTTGTCCTTTTCTTCTGATAACAACATGTGTTGGAGATTTTTCTCAGCTTTACTATCTTGCACTTGGAAATATCCAATATCTGTATCCAAGAAACAATTCATTCCTTCATCTTCACTCTCCTCAATCATATGGGGAGTTCTAACTTCCTTGGACACCCTGATATTTTCACCAACTATGTCAAATGTGGAAAATGAAAAATCACATTGTATACTACCTCCCATCGAGGCACTCCATTTCCTAGATAGCAACATTCCATATTGGGGTGGAATGTCAACTACTAAGACACTCATTTTTAATATATTTTTCTAGGAATGCAGCAAGTGTATAAGGTAAGGCCTTAATGGTACCTATGATAGGCACTTCTCTTGAATCCATTGCTTGACATCTCCCATCAGGAGTATCAACCTGCAGTCCCATTGATTTCATTATTTCTTTAGGCATGACTGTATTTCAAATGAATCAATCATGCAATTCTTGAGCATCTTACCATTAATAACCAGTGTTAAGAAGAAAGGATCAACAGTTCTTGATGGAGGAATGACATGATTTGTGTTTAAGAAAACCTGACGAATTTTAGAAATAATTTCTTGTAATTTTTTTCCCTTTTCATCTGATTTTTCCTTGTTGTTGCTTTCCTTCTCATTTACTTCTATTTTCAAAAAATTTATAGTAAAAACAGTACCCATCCATGTCAAAGTTGTCTGATTATGCTCGGGAATCCTCATCATTTCTAAAAGTGGAACTCTAACTATGATTTGGGAAATCAATTGGCCCATGTAAATAGGAGCATACTCAAGATCAGAGATATTTTTCTTGATAGTAATATTCTTAACCTGATTTTGAGTAGACTAATTCAGTTTAGTTCCCTTAACATCCTTTGGAAATGGAGAAACAACCATCTCTAGTGTCTTCATCTTAGTTTTTTTAGCAGTATTAGGATTGCTTGGTTTATCTATTGTTTTTACCTTTATCTTCTCCACATTCTCAGTAGCTTTTTATTTTTCTGATATCTATTTAAGGCTTATTTTTGGTTCTATAACAAACATACCAACTAGTGTGCTAACTTCATTGCTGACTATTCTATTTCTCAAATTATATTTACTTTGTGCTTCAAAAATCAAGTTTTCAGTGATACTAGCCCTTTCTGCACTTGAAGGCCTTCTTGTTGTGAACGGCTCTCCTCCCCTTGCAGTATTACATCCTACTTTATCAATGTCTGCTTCCTTTTTCTCAAAAGAAAACATATCTTGATCTTCAGCTTGATTTTCAAATTTATCTTCATCTGATGAAGACAACTCCTGACTTTTTCTTTTGTCATCAGATTCATCACTTCTTAAATTTTCATATATTATTACATTCCCAACATCATCATATAACTTTTCCTCATCTTCCTTTTCTTGTTGCGACTGAATTGGATGCATCTTCTGAGCAACAACACAAGTATCTAGATTATGGGGGGATTCACATTCCTCACACCAGTATTCATCATTACACATATTAGATGAATTTCTTTGAAGAGGATCAAAAGTATCTTTTTTTGGCCTTTCTGTCCTTTGTGGGATAATGGACCTCCCATCCTTGAATTGGGTATTGTATGGGCATTTCTACATCCTATTTTGGGGATTATAATTGTTATAGGATGACCTATCATTACTTGGAACTCTAGGATTTTTATTTTCTCCTGGTCTTAGGTCTTTTATAGCATTTAGAATCTGCTTCATATTGATTTCCTCTTTAGGCTTAGGATTTGAAGGCTTGTCTAATTATTTCTTTGTCGGCTTGCAATATTCTCTCCTACCCAATTTCCCAAATACTCTCTTATTATTTTCTACATTGAAAACTATTTTGTAAGCTTCTCTCATGGTCCTTGGATTTTTGTCTCTCAGGAGGTATCCCATCTTAGAATCAAAAGCATTGAGATAAGTAGCTAAAAAAACTCTGTCATCCAATTTAATAACCTAAAAAATTTTGTGCATAGCTCTTTGAAACCTTATGTTGAACTGTGCAACATCCTTATTTTAATTCTTCTTTATATTATTGAATTCATTTAACATGAATCCCTCATTGGTCTTCTCACCATATTGCTCCTTAAAGAAATCAACTAGTTAATCTATTGACCCTATAGAATTATAAGGCAATCCTCTAACCAATCCCTATCATCCTCTACTAAAGACTGAATAAAGAGTTTCATTAATACATCCTCATGTGCAATTTCATAATCATCCATCATATCCTTAAAATTTCTTAAGTGTTCTTCACATGTAACTACATTATTTCCAGTAAACTTGGGAAGCTTATCTTTAAGTTTGCATGGAACCTCATTAGGATAAACTTGGATATTATGAAAGGAAAATTGTTTGTACCTTTTTGCATGATTGTATTTCCCTTAGAAAGAAGAGGCTTTTTGATTTGATGTTGTAGCTACTTCGGGACCAAGTTGAACAAGCTTGGTCATCTATCTGAGATAATCAACCTTCTTCTTCATCTCCAAAGTAGTAGCCTCCAATTCTACTAATTCAAGATCCTTGGATATGATTTCCCTTTCAACTCTAGCTCTCTCAAGATCCATGTCTAATTTAGACATTTGATTTACCAGACCATTTAGATTCTTAGGCTCATCTATTGCAACCCTTTTTTTTTCCTTACCTTTAGAGCCCTGTTGACTAATCACCTAAATGACAAGTTCATCTTCATCCCTCAGAGGCTTTTCACCATCATTGGATGCCTCAATCTCTAACAATCTTCTCATTCTTTGTTCAAGTAAAACTTTGGTCCTGTCTGATCTGATTTTCTTTCTCCCTTTCTCTCCTTTGTCTTATAGCTACCTGCTGCTGGATCAACTTTTCAAATTCAACAAGCTTTGTAGCCATACTATTAGGATATGGCAGAGTGGAAATAGATTTTTCTTCTTCTTAGTCATCAGGAGAACTATAGCCTTCATTTGTACCTATTCCAACATCTACATCCCCAGCTTCCTCATATTCAAATGTATTTCCTTCATGGCTACGTTGAACTAGTCTTTCTTTTGTGATTTCTTCTCTATGTCTTTCATTTTGAGGGGTACCTCTAGTATCCCTTTCTCTTCTGAGATGGTCAGATTTAGATATAGTTGGGAAATCATTTCCCAATGCATCTTCAAGGTGATTTCTTAACCAAGACCTTGTTCCTTTATGACTCATATTGGAAATAAGCGACAAAATGATTTCTAATACTTAGCACTGTTGTAGAGATTACTTCAGAGTTGACACCCAAAAAAAATTAATTGGGATCATAGTACTTCACAAAAATGAAAATTAATAATATGCTAAGATTTAAATTAGACCTTAAAATGTTTATTTTCCTTAGTGTTTCCAACTCAACTATAAGTTTTTGATTGTTAAAAGGATATTCTAACTCTTCTGTCTTCAACGAGAGACTTTAGGATAATTATTTCTTTCAAGTCCCAAGTAGAGTCGCCATCTTGTTGGTGTTTGAAAATGTTTACACTAACTTCAGAAACCAATATACCTTAAGACTAATGTTAGAAGTGGTTAGTTCCAAGTGTGAGAGCTCTGTAAGGTAACTAGACCAACTATAGGGTCAAGACTACCCTCTTCTGCTTCTGGCACTGCAAAACCAAGACGGGTACACCTAATCCAAACTAAGCTCAACTCTTTACCACACCTTCTACTTTTGGATTTAAACAACAGATAAATGGTAAGTAATTAGTAAATTCCAACCTAACATTCAATGACTCTCCACTACCATGGGTGGAAAAAGTAGGACAAAACCTCAAAAGGTAAAGAATTATGTACTGAGTTTGATTTGTGGGATAGAACATAGAAAAACAACTCTAGAAGAATATCAAAATAGGAATACTAATCTCAAATTAGTGCCTTATCCATTGGGCTAAATATTACATAGAATATTGAAACTGGAACACCTTACTAGGCATAGATTCAAAACCATAAACATAAGAACTTTCAGATTGCTCACTACAGGATCCTAAAGTAGATATCAAATAGAATTAATGTAGTATTCAAAGGAGTTTAGTTTTATTCTGAATCAAATACCAATGAAATAAACATATGCATAAGAAGAACTCATACAGTAAGCCAAAAAAAATGCAATTCCACTGATAACACAAAGCAGAGACTCAAATCTGAGAATAAATTATATTAAGTACGATGAAAACTATTTCTAAATTAGTATGACAAGGAAATATGAAATTAGAAAATATGCAAAATATTATCAACTTCCTTCCTATATCAAGACCACTGAACTACATCTACTATCTTCTAGACTAGAAACAAGTATTATCCTAATGCTTTCTACTTTCCCAATTCTCTATCCCTTTCTAAATGGTCTTGAATATTATTTTATAGGAACAAGAATGCTACAAGCTTCAGACCATTTAGGGTTAGGTTTTACAACCAATCAAATATAAAACTCAATTCTGATGTGAAGTTGAAACCCTGAATTCATCTCTTCAATATGTGCAATCTGATCTGCAATCAATTCTTCAATACATGGATATGAGTGCAAAACTCTAATAGGCAAGAAAATCCATGGCATGACCCTGAAAGTGGCTCCATAAATGCAAAAATGGATAGGCACTTGTGTATGAATTTACTTATGTTTATAAAATTGTTATCTGTCATAATCTAGTCTTTAATGCATCTCCACATATAAAATATATATATCCATGTCTAGTCTTCAACAGCTATGCAGAGGCATGTATGAAATTAGATCGGGAAATTAATACCTCTGCAAAAAAATATCAGTCACTGCCGTGGAAATTAGATTGAAATCTTTTAAATATTTGAATTTAAATCACAACAGTCATAGCTGGCACAAGATCTTTTATCCATGACCATGATTCAAATCTTATTTTACTTTAAATTATCACCATCAAATCTCTTTTACTTTACCCGGGCACTGTACCTTATAACTGATATCGCCATGTGGCCACTTGTCATAAATCCTTAGGCCTTAAAAAACTTCATCTATCTCTTTAAGGATTTACGATAGCCGCAGGATCCTCACAACTTGATCGGCCTTTTACTCCATTACTTGACATGACCTTAACTACCTTTGAACCTTAGGTTACACTTTTCCCTTTAGTATCTAAGTTTCTAGACATTTTATTTAACTATGGTCACATCAAGAGACCCGGTGACAAGCATTGGATCTGATCTTAATTGGACGGTAGTCACTTAGTCTCCTAACCATGAGACAATATTTGATTTCATTTGGAGACCCAGCGACAAGGAAAGTCTCATGATCGCTTGACATTTTAGAATATTCCTTCCTGATCACGAGACCTCAAGATCAAGCATGAAACCTAGGCCTATTTTGTGCCACTTGTCATTTTGTCATTCGCCTACAACTCCTTGTCATTTTTGACATTGTCCAACTATCCTATCCTTTAACCTTACTCATCTGTAACCATGATATATCTGGCGATAATGCGACTGAAGAAACTCCTAGTTGCATGAAAATTTTGTTAACTATGGTTTGATCATGAGATCAGGTGACTAAGCCTACAAAGCACAGACCCCACTTCTGCTAGATGTCACAATGTTATATCCTTGCACTTGCCTCATCACTTTTAATAGTGATGTCAGCTCTGACCATGGACTTAACTCATTCCTTAACCTCAAACAATTTGGAGATCATATGACTAAGGAGTCTTGAAGCCGCCAAAAGAAATCATTAACTCAGATTATATATGGAGATCTAGTGACCACCATAGGATCATCACTTCATCGGATGGTAGTCACTAAGTCGTATGATCATAAAATAATATTCTATTTCGTTAAGATCTTATCGGACAAAAGGAAAACACTACGTTGCGAGAGATAAAGGAATATTTTGGAAACATTAGGAGATCTCGTGACTACATTAGGATAGGAAATGAGCACATGCCAAAAAGGATTTTAAGTGGCCCAAAAAGGTAACTACAAAATAGAACTTGGCCAAGATACCTAGGTTTTTTTCATGATTTTAGACCAAATAAGACTTAGGGTTTGAGCCAGAAGTAAGGACAAATTATAGAGATAGGGAAAGAAGCTTGGAACCAAGAAAATTTTACAAGTGCTAACAAGTCCTAGAAGAAATAGATCATATTATGGTGAAAGGTACTTTATACTTTTTGTTGATGATTTTTATAGGATGATGTGGGTTATATATTTGAGAGAGAAATATGAAGCATTTGACAAGTTCAAGTTATTTAAAGAAAAAGTTTAGAATGAATCTAGCCTGAAGATAAAGTGTTTGAGATCAAACATAGGTGGTGAGTTTACATCAGTGTTATTTAATTCACTCTAAAGAGCGTGGAATATTCAAACAGACATCTGCACCTATGACACCACAACTCAATGGGATTGTAGAGTGAAGAAACAAAACTATATTAGATGCTGCAACAACTATGCTACTAGAAAGTAATGTATCACATGTTCATTGGAGAGAAGCTATTGGTACTACTGTGTACGCTTTGAATAGAATTCAGATCAGAGAAGGTACAGGTAAAACTCCTTATGAATTATGGTTGGATCATAAACCTACTATGAAATATTTCAGAATATTTGGTAGTAAATGTTATATAAAGGGAGACAATGAGATAGGAAAGTTTGATGCTAGAAGCGATGAAGGAACTTTTCTTGGTTATTCTACTAAGAGTAAAGAATATAAATATTACAATCTAAGATTGAGGAAGTTGATTGAAAGCACCAATGTGAAGATAGATGAAAAGTTTCAGATTTAGGAAAGAATATATGACTGTGGTCAGACTAGAGAAATGAAAGAGGTTACTGCTGAACCTGAAGAACCCCCGATGGTTGAAAATGAGTCTGAAGATGAACTAATTGAAGTTACTGAGACTCCTAGGACATCGAGGTATGTAAAGAAGAACTATCCTAAAGATCAAATAATTGGTGATGTAAGAAAGGGTATGATGACTAGATGTAAAGCTAGAGAAGAAATTTGTTTGATTTCTCAAGTTGAACTGAAAACTACTGATGATGCATGTAGAGATGAATCTTGGACTAAAGCCATGGAAGAAGAACTTGAATAGATAAAGAAAAAAAATACTTGGTAATTGGTTCCAAGACCTAAGAAAAAATTTGTGATTGGTACTAAATGGGTCTTCAGAAACAAGATGGATGAGGAAGGAATAATGGTAAGAAACACAGCTAAACTGGTATGTAAAGGCTATTCACAACAAGAAGGTATAGAATATGAAGTAAAAATTGCTCCTGTTGCTAGATTGGAAGTTGTGAGATTATTTCTTGCTTATTTTTCACATAAAGACTTTAAATTTTATCAGACGGATGTGAATTCAGCATTCTTGAATGGTGATCTGGAAGAATAATTTTACATTGAGCAACCTGATGGTTTTCCTTTGATAGATGATGAAAAAATGGGTTGTAAGATGAAGAAAGTACTATATGGAATGAAAAAAGCACCAAGGGCATGGTATGCAACCTTGGACAAGTACTTACTTCATCTTGGTTTCAGGAAAGGTAATGTAGACAGTAGTTCATATCTAAGAACTGATGAAGATGGAATCTTGATTATAGAAGTTTTTGTTGATGATATCATTTTGGAGGCAATGAAAAGATGAGTAAGAAGTTCTCTAAAGAAATAGAAAATGAATTTGAGATGTCAATGATTGGTGAAATGAATTTTTTTCTTGGTTTGGAAATTAATCAAAGTAAGAATGGCATTTTAAAATCTCAAACCAAGTATCTTAAGGAAATTTTGAAGAAATTTGGAATGGAAGATTGTAAACCAGTTGGAACACATATGGTGACTAGAAACAAACTAAATAGTAATGATGAGACTCAAAGTGTTGTTCAGACAAAGTATAGATCTATGATTGGTTGTCTACAATATCTAACTCACACTAGACTAGATATTACAAATGTAGTTGGAATTGTGGCTAAATATCAGGAAGTCGATCCTAAAGAAACACATTTTGCTGGTGTGAAAAGAATTTTTAGATATTTGAAAGGGGGATTGTGTTATGAAAAATCAAATAATTTTACTCTGCAGGCTTATACTGATGTTGATTGGGCAGGTGATGTTGATGACAGAAAGAGTACAAGTGGTGGTGCATTTTTCCTTGGGAAAATGATGGTTTCTTGGTTGAGAAAGAAACATAATTATATTGATCAATCTACTACTGAGTTAGAATATGTTGTTGCTGCAATAAATTGTACACAAGTTGTTTGGATGAAACAAATGCTGAAAGACATTGGAATAATTTTTAAAGAACCAATGGTTATTCACTATGATAACACTACCACATTAAACATGTCAAAGAATCTTGTAATGAATTCAAAGACTAAGCATATTTACATTAAGTATCATTTCTTAAGGGAGAAGGTAGCAACGAAAGAAATTAAAATGGAATAAATTAGCACAAAGGAATAGATAGAAAATATACTTACTAAATCTTTTCCATAAGATTATTTTGAATATCTCAGAATAATGATTGGGGTGATGGCCCCTCCCAGTGGTAATTAATTGATGTAGACATGCATCAATCTAGTGGCTTTCAGAGCTATATCATTTTCTATTCTTGATGTATGGATCTACTCCTTAGGGGGAGTGACCGAAGGAGCACTAGAGAGAATTTAAGTGATCTTGCGCTTGGCTGTTGGAAATGAAGATTTGAAAAAGATACACCTTATAGAAGACTACATATGAGTTATGGCACCCTTTTCCATTGCTGTGAAAGGGGGAAGGAATCTATGTGAAAATCCCTATTGTTTTGGGGAGATTTGTGTTGAGGATATTGAGAAGATTGTATTGAGAGGAGAAAGTATTTTTGAGTTGATTTTGTTGGAGATTTGATTCTGAATAGTTGATTGATTGTATGTTTGTCATTGATGACAACATATAATATACAGTAGTAATTATATGTGTACTTATCAATATGATTACATGAAGACCAGCGTGGATAGATACATGTTGTTGACATGTTTACTATTCTATGTTCATACACGTAGACCTAGATATGAAGTTTCAGTAAAGATATGTAATTCTATTATTGACGGTTACAGTTCTAGAAGAATAATGGTTTAAGGCTGATGTATGTAACGTGTTGATCGAGTTGTGCCTATCTTCAGGACATGCATGTGTATATTCATGATGAGTTATGAGTTGTTGATATTAATCTAAACGTGCCAAATATGTTTCAAGAAGATTGCAAAGTTATGGTTAAAATGATGAAGCCGACTCAGTGAAGCGATGCATCTATTTAGTTAGTACTTGCACAGTTGTAATTATGCTTGTGCACTTAGTAGAGCCAACAAGGATGTTAAGAAGAGTCATCCTATAGGTCCCATGATCTCATACTTGGTGTATGTACTTATAGAAGGTCATTTGTGATAAGAAGAGTTGCGAAAGCCAGAGATTGACAAGCAGAGCAGAGTGTTGATATAGAAGAGCTATATTTATCATATGTTGATAATATAGATGTTTATGTTGAATAATTTAGAATATAGATTAGATTGTTATATTTCTTTACAAGAGGTTAAAGCATCGGTGCATAAAAGGAACTGATCAGACAAGCAGTGTCACAAACATCAGTTCATCTTGTTGATACAGTGTGTATCAAATAACTAGAAGGTTGTAGCCTTCACCACTTGGAAAATGAGTCCTTGGGCAGTGACTCCTCCACCCCTAACAGGGTTATTGTAAAAGACTCCTAATAGGGTCCGACCCTTAACCAGGTCACTATACTACTGCATTGTAATGTACAACTCCTAACAAGGTTGGAAGATCTTTTAACAGGGATCACTATAAATAGTATAGTTATTTGTGGGTACTAATTCCCACCGGGGTTTTTACCATTTGGTTTCCCTGTAACCAAATTGATGTGTTGTGTAAAGTTTTATTTGTATGTGCATTTACTTTGTGTCAATCTGGATTAATAAGTATAAGATAAAGATTTAAAGTTGCAGATAACTGATTCACCCCCCCCCCCTCTCAGTTATCTCTGAAGTATTCTAATAGATTTTGCGTTGATGGATTTTCCCATATGTTTCCATCAATGCTTAAGGGGGATATTGTTGGATGATATCAGTTTTTGGTACTGATCATACTATTGATATTCATGTTTTGTCACTGATGTCAACATATGTTTATATGGAGAGGATAGACTGGTTACTTAACTGGAAGAAGTGTACGGACACTCTACAGATGATTCAGAATGATCAAAGTTGGATATATGAAGAAGGATGTGTGTTGACCTTATTTCTAATTTCTCTTGGCTTTATGTTGCATATTGCGGATGTTATAGTTGATTTGGTGAAGACTAGTTTATGGACTATAACTGTGATGTTGGATAGAAAAGGTCTTTGTATTTCAGGTATATCTTTCTGGTGAAGAAATTTCAGATGAAGCGAGTTTACTGGTGGATAGCCAACATATGTTGGAATAATGAACTTATTTTTATTGTTGCATGATTGTTGGTGATGTCAATTATGACATATATTCTGGAGGAGACCTATCTGGTGGCTGACTTCAGACATGTGGCGTGTAAAAGTAATTGTGAGAGTGGATTGCAAATCTAGAAGTATATGTGATGGATTGTATTTTATGTTTAATTGTTATATGTACCATGTGTATCTTAGCAAGGGGTTATATATTTATTTGTATATTGGAAAGCCTTAATTGGCCTACCTAATCAATTGTTTGTATATTGGGAAAGCTTAATTGTCCGACCTAAATATTTATTGTAAGAGGGTATATATGTGAGATATTTTATTTTGGAAAGATGTGGTTAAGATTAATGGGTAGAGAATTGTGGAAGCTGCAAGGCTTTTTGACTGCTAGATGTAGAGAAGAGTTGATTGTCATATTTCATTGGAACTGACCAAGCAAAGACAATTTCTATCAGACAGTTCACTGGATTGTATATGTGCTATATAGAGTTGTTCAAACTTTGAATCCTTGAGGGTGGCTTTAACCTTCTTTGGGAAGTATGCCTGGGAAGTGAGCCTACTAGTTTTCTTAACTCCTAACAGGGTATATCTCCTAACAGTGTCTTTCTCCTAACAGGGACTGTGTATTGTAATATTGTAATAAGCTCCTAGAATGGCTAAATATTTAACAGGGATACTATACTCTCATTACATTATTTGTCAGTGCTAATTCCCATTGGGGTTTTACTTTTAATAGGGATTCCTAGACAATAAGTATTGTGTTATGGTGTTGATATTTATTGTGTTATCATTTGCATTACAATTTTGGTTTATAAAGTTTAAATTTTAAGAAATCTATATTACAACTGATTCAGCCCCCTCTCAATTGTCTTATGGACTGTTATTCCTAACATCTTATTTATGTAATTTCCTTATTTTATTTCCCAGGTTGATTCCTATATGGTGGATTGATCAAGGAAATCCACTTTCCATCAACCTATTTCCCCTTTTTCTTGTGTGGAGGAATAGGTTCTTTGGGTTTCAAATCCATAATTTTAGAGTTGTATGATATGTGACTAGTCTGCTATAGATTCCACCCACTTTTTATGCCTCCAAGACAAGGTTGAATTTATTGCAAAAGTCTAAATTGGACCACATTTTCCTTTGGGTCTGCAAATTTCACAGGCAGAAAACATAGGTCTTAGAGTTCCAGATCTAGAATAACTTCCATTTTTGATAGTCTTTTCTAGATTTGAAGTTTGTTCCTCCTCTCACAGCTTTCAAGGTGAGTTCATTCTTCTTCCTTTCATCTTTCATTTCCATGTATATGTCAGATTTGATATCATATAAAGTTAGCAATCATTTCATTTATCATAGTTTATATTCCTTTCATAATCTTGCATATCAATTTACATATCATACAGATCTAAAAAATAAGGGAATTTATCTTCATACTCCATCTTCAAGTATAGATCCATCATTATCACCCCTATATCTTATTTGGGCTTTTTCTAATCTGATTTGGGTTTGAGGGTGAAGTCTTTGGAGGTATTCCTAATGTAACGTAGGATATCTAAACATTTCCCCATAAACCATCTCCAAGATTTGGTGAGCCATCTCTACACACTTAGACTTGGTTAACCATTTCTTATGTTATATTATTTTATTGATTCATCTTTTGTTCCACTATAATTCAATAATTTTCAAAACATATTTAATGAGATAATTTTTACTCTAAAATTAATTAAATGAATTAAATATTTATTTATTTCCCATAATAAATAAATAAAATTATAACAATTTCTAAATTCCCTCTAGACATTTGATCCATTTTAATTCCTCCACCTCATCAATCCATGTGCTAATTATAGGTCCTACCGTATCTCAAATAATCTCATCCATTGATCTTTATAATTAATATCCATTATTGATTAAGTGTTAAGTGAAGCTCATATAAATAAAACCCTTCAGTCATTCATTTTCCACTAGAGCACATTATGATCGAATATTAATAAAATCAAGTATCAAGCATCAAATATATATAATCATGCATCAGGTTATCATCCTATCATTGTGGTACCATGGTTATTATTTTTTATTTTTATAGAAAACTACATTTCAAGTACTCAAACAATATCAAGCAAACAATATATCAATCTAAGGTATTTGCTATTGTATTATTACTTATCATTAGATTTTATACATAGATCTTAAGTTTTATTGGGTGAGTCTAAGTGTGAATTTGGATTTTAGAGTACATTTTTTTTTCCATTTATTTAGAAATTCACATTTTCATATTTAACATATATCATATATATGCTTCACAATATTGTACAGAAGTCTAGAAATCATAGTAAGTTAGGAAATAAAGAATTTAGAATGCAATCATATATTTTTGGTTGTATTTAATGAAACCACTTGTGAGGTGGGATGCATTTGAAAATAATATTTTTCATTATTGTCAATTTTGAATCCATAATTTTTACAAAATGACTTTAAATTAGGTGCTATTTTTGTTTTAAAAATAGATAATTATTTTGAGAGAAATTTGATATGCAATTATATCAAGATTTTGGTGCCACAAAAGATTTTGAAACTAAAAAAAAAATAGATTTTGAACTTTGAACACATTGCTATGGAATCTAAATAAAAAGTAGATTCGTTTATGAAATAGTACTACAAAATATTTCTTTCAATGCCTAGGCATATATTTGAAGATAGAAGCCTCATATTCCAATTCTTTTTACCCTTTTGAAATATACTTTCTGATTAAATAAAAACTATTTTTTTAAACTTTAACATGCATGACTCATGTAGATTGACATGTACAATAAAGTGGGAAAACATATATTGAATAGAGTGACATGATTCACACTTCTCCCCACTTCTTTTATGCTCCATTTGGACTTTATGTTAAGTTTTTCATCCATATTTTTAATTCAATATAATTTATAAGAAAATGTATTTGAAATTTATTTTTTGTATGGATCCAAACCGTTTCTTCCATTTTTTTTCCCTCAAAAGAGGGTTTGTGTTGAAATTGACATTGCCAAAGAGCTCAAAGACACTATTAAGATTCAGATTGGTGGGCAATGTTTTTCTTAGTGAGTGATGTATTTGCATTTTCCTAATACATGTTTCTATTGTTAGTCTTCTGAACATAATATTAAGGATTATCCTCTGGCGACTCCAAGGATAAAATTTTCCCCAAAGGAGACCATTTATTCTCTGACCCTAAAACTCGTAAAGAAGATGTAGGTTGGACAACTGTGGTGCATAAAGGAAAACACACTCTGGATTTCTAGCCAAAGTAGGATTCTTTTTCTTCTTCTCCACCCAAGTAGCTAGTTCCAGCTAAGGTTTCTAATAATTTTTCTCCTCTAAAGGGGTTTTCAAACCCTGTTTCACATAGGAATCTATTGCCTATTTATATTTTGTAGGAAAAAGTTCACAATGTTTCTATTTCTCGCACACTAGGAGTTCGTAATCCATAGACAACTTCCTTGGTTTCTAGTGCTTCAACTTAATTACATAGTTATGCCATACCTATAGGGATGATTCCATATAAGATGAAGGGCTTGGGAAAATACAATGATCCCTAAGGATTGTTATCCAATTTTTCATCCAAATTCTAACTTTTTGCATAACAGTTTCTCCTCTCTGGGGAGGACGATGAAACTGAATGATGCCTCAAAATGAATTTATTCTCATGGAATGTTTGAGGTCTCACAAACCTCTCATCCAAGTATTCTATGTGAGATGTTCATACAAAGTTTCTTGACATTGCTATTTTTTAACTTTAGGAAGTCAATATTGCTAGTTTTTACTCACTGTGACATGTTGCGTTATCTTTCCTAATAGTCTAGGTTTTTCTTTCGAACATGAATTTGGTCATGGTGGGGTTGTCACCCTTCTTTAGCCATAGTGACAAGATGTAATATTTATTACTAGTGAGGATCCAATACACATATTGTTTTGGGTCCTTATACAAATTGATAATCATTCTTTTGGGATAATTAATGTTTATGCTCATCTTTGGTAGTGGAAAACTGAATCATTACCTCCTTCCACTTGGATTATGTATTGCAATTTTAATATGGTTGAGGTGGACTCTATTAATGATGGAATTTTATCCTTTTAGTGGACAGGGGGTGAGCTTGAGGCTTGGTTTTACATGAAAATAAATTCTAGGCCTTTTTTATCCCAATACCAACTGCCACCATCCACACGCGATCTCACATACTTGGAGTAATTTTAGGGATGGTTCTGATAGATTATTTAAACATCTTTATCATACCATGATCTCCTCTCAATATTTTTTCTCATTTGGAGTAGATCAAATTTTGATAGTTTTACCATTGTGTGATGTCACTTTGTTAGACCATTTTCCCATTACATTCAGAATTGAATGTGCTACTTTCTTTCCATGATCTTCAAGTCTCAATTTTTTTATCAACACATGTCATTATTGAGTCATTCTCCTACACTAACCCACATCCAGCAGATTTGCAATTTGGAACCCAAGCCCACTCAACCAACAGGTTGGATTTTCTGATGGAATGATGTTATTCATCATACTACTAAATTTATTGACTTTTATGGGAAACAACTATCCCAATCACATCTCCAATCTAATGCTCGAACTACCAAGGAATTATTTGAAACTATAGAGAGTTTGGTAGCTCAACCTTTTTCTACATAATTACAGTTAAAGGTGGCCACTCTCCATCATAAGCACGTTACTGACATACAAATATTCTTCCCTTCATATTTTGCATTTATAACGTGAGACTGCTGCACTCTATGAGGTGACATAATTCAAAGAAAACCCTTTTGAAGTACTTTGTCAAATATACCCATGCTTCCATCTCCAGATTAAAGTATGTATAGGTTGGTTAAAAGTTGGAGATCAAGTTAGAAAGGAATTTGTTTCCTACCAACAACCTCAAAATTGCTCTCCAAGCATCCAAAGGATTAAAGAACACAATTCATTTCTCACCCAACTTGTATACATCTTTCAAGCCTTTTTTAATCATTACAAGAAGGTTTTTAGTGCTCAAACACCTTTGACTACTAGTTAGAAGACCTTGGAAGATTTCCTTGCGACCTTTCCTTCTAATTTTTCTGATTCCCAAAGAGCCTTTTGTGATCAATTATTAACCATTAGAGACCTTAAGGAAGCCTCTTTTTCCATGGAAGAGAACAAATCACCAAGCTATGATGACTTTACTTATGAGTTTTATAAAGCCTTTTAGAAATGTGTGGGTTCTAATTTGTATAATGTATATTTAGAAGAATTTCAAACTAGTTCTTTAAGCCAGGAAATAAACAAAGGAAATATTAAATTCATACCTAAATCTGGTGATCTTGAAAATACATGCAATTGGCACCCCATCACGTTTCTTAATGTTTCCTACAAAATTATTTCCAAGGCTATCATGCTTAAAATTTTCCATCTTATTCCCTAAATTGTGCATCTAGAGAAGATTGGATTTATCCAATCCAAATTTATTCTTGATAATATTATAGTTGTTTTTGGGGGCATGCAATGGGCTCGACACTCTTACCAAAATGGCCTCTTTATTAAAATTGATTTTTCCAAATCATACGACCGCATTGAATGGAATTTTATTTTAGCCATGCTTAAGGCATTAGGGTTTGGCCCCCACTTTTTTTATCGATGTTCAAATGTTGTTTGCAAATGCCTCTACTTGTATAACCATCAATGGCCAACAATCCCATAACTTTTTTTTGCTCTTTGGCCCCTTCCTTGTATGTCCTAAGTTTAGAATACTTTGGCTATTTTCTCACCTCTACTATTTTGATAGGATGAGTTAGGGGAATTTCCCTCCAAGACTCATCTTCCCAACTTATCAATGGTCATTTTTCTGACAATTTTCTCCTCACAATGATTAAAGACTGCAAATGTTTGGAAACCTTCTGTTTGGCCTCTGGTTCTACCATTCAATTACATAAAAACCTTTGTTATCAAAAATATTTTCTACCACCACCAGATTGGATTCTCCACTATGGGTGGAACTCGATTCAACATGGGAAAGTTTTTCTCTTTTTGGGTATACCATTTTCCTTTCATAGGTCAAAAACTAAGCTTTGCTCTATTGTGATTTCCAAAATCGAGAAGAAATGAACCTACTGGTTGACAAAGGCTCTCTCCCTGGTTGGGAAATTTCAAATTTGTTCAAAGATTCTTGCTGCTACTCATGTTTAATACTGCTCGTATTGGGATCCTTCCAATTCATCTTACAATAAGCTTGAGAAAATGCAGGGAGAATTTATTTGGGCCTATGACATAGAGAAACACAAATTATACAGAGTAGCCTAGGAGTATTTATACTTTCCTAGAGACTCCAAGGGATTGGGTTTCATTTCTCCCTAGAAACAAGGACAAGCTTGTTAGGATTAGGTTATACTGAGAGGGGGGGTGAATCCATATTACAACACTTAAAATAAACTTTGAACCAATTCAACATAAACCATAAGCATACTGAAATCAAAATAACATAACAAAATAACACAAAACTCATAAACCCATTATTGTTTGTTGAGGACACCCTAGCCAAGGGAAAACCCCGATGGGGATGGTACCCACAAGAATGCAATAAAGTATAATGTCCCTGTTAGGAGACCTAGCCCTATTACGAGATGAATATTACATAGTACAATTCCTTGTTAGAGGAATAAAACCTTGTTTAAGGTATAAAACACCCTGTTAGGGGCCAACTGAACTTACAACTCTTACAATAATACTTCTGTTATAAAGTGTTCTCAGTCGTGAACAAAAAAAACATCTTCAATGCTTAAATAGTTCTATTCATAGCTCTTCAATGATCTTTTTCATCCTTTGCTCTACCATTTTCATCTCATACACATCACATATCCATCAATAAATCCATCTCTCACATCTATATCTTTGCTCTACAAAAAGTCTTCATATATATATATATATATATATATATATATATATATATATATCTTTTCTTCTTTACCAAGTCGGCTCTCTTAACCAAATATTACATAGTCATCTCTGGATAAAAATTATAATAAATAATGAAAATATCAAATACATAGTCGGTGCTCTTACATAATCAAAATATATATTATCCAAAACCATAATCTAACTTAGCTTTCTAGGAGTCCATGTCATACTCCCCAAATAATCACTTCAATTCAACTGCTATGTTTCACTGTTCTGTTGTTGTTGCTTGTCTTCAATTCTTTGTAACTCTCTGTAATAGTCACCAAAATCAAGTTGATCTTAGATGTAGGTTGTACATACCCCATAAAATCTTCCTCAATCTCTCGTCATAAATCATCTATCTTGATCTTTGATACCCAAAATACCTTTGTATTTCAACTTCTGCACTTAGTTGATTCCAGAATTGAATTACCAAAACTTAACTTCAAATCAATCGATCAATATGCCAGATGTGTTGCCATAAATGAAAATAAAAAAGTGATGTAACAAATTAAAAATTGATCACTTTCCAACAATCTCTCCCTTTGGCATTGATGGAAACAATTAACAAAAAAAAAAGACTAATTGTTCCAACAAAAAACAAAAACTATCTCTTCTTCATTTCTTATTCTTCTCTATTCTCATTTTACTTCTTCTCTCTTTTTCCCTATTCATATTTTCTTCTCTCTTCTCCCCCTTTGACAACAATGAAAAATGTACATAAAAATTAAATACAACCAGTGCTTGCTCACCATTTTAAAAATATCTTGAAAAGAATACTCCAAGATATTCACTCTTACACTCCATGAATTAACCAATAGCTAACTAACATGAATTAGTCCATTCAGTGCATATGATGTCATCTCTGTTGCTTTCAACTCCGTGGGCATAGATTTTTTCAATGATTCTGTAGTCTTCTCCATGTCAGATAAGTGGGTTTCAAGAATTGATAGCTTATGAGTGATTAAAATCTTCAGGAAACCAAACCTTGTCATGACTCTCCCTTTCTCTATATCCAACACATTCAGATTATCCAAAATCCTTGTTACTTCTATGTCCATTTCCATCAAAGATTGTGAGGAGGTCTCACAACTATACATCATAAAGTTCAAGGTTTCCTTGTCCTTAGCAATAATGTCTTCAATGTTCTGAACATATCTGACTGGGTTCATGCAATAATTGAATATTTTCCTACCATGTGCAACACAACTCTTAGCTTTTTCAGTAACAAATTTCAGAATGCCCAAGTCCCATGAAATAGGCTAGCAAAATTCCATCATTTTCTTCTCCAAGTAGCTCTTCTCTTCCTTTTCTTTTGCTATCTTCACTAGGGTCTCATAGTGACTATGAAACTCATCAAGTTTCATCTTCAAGTTCTCTATATCATCTCTACTCTGGAAAACAATAGGTGCTAGAAGCAATTTATTCATAGTATCAATTTCCCTAGAAATTACCTTAGTCTTCTTATAATTTTTCTTCTCAGATCTCTCCTTTACTTTAGTGAATGCGGTGAAATCTAAACTCACCAACTCATCCTCATCCATGTGATCAACATCAAAATCTATAGGTTTTTCTTTACTTGACACCAATAAGATAAAAGATGTGTTAATTTTGTTTATGTATTCAAATTTTGCTTCTTCATCTTTCTGATCCATTTCTTTATGTTCTTCATCTCTCTATTCTTCCTCTTTTTGTTCATCCTCTTTCTGTCCTTTATCTTTAGCCATTTTAAGCCATTTTATTGTCAATGTTTCCTTCAAATGGGTCCTTCTCATCATGAGAAGTGTCAAGTGTCATAGGCCCACCAGAACCATAGAAATATTGTTGCATATCATCTTCGCTTTTCTCAACACTTGCCTCAGTTTATTTGGAATTATCTCCGATTTCTAAGGGTGTAGACATTGTAGTCTTAGGATGTGAAGCCTTCTTAGGAATAATACTCATTAGTATCTGATCCAATGCTCTTTGATTCTCTTCAGTAACTTCTTCATATTTTCTTTCCATAATCTTTACTAACCTTGCTTTAGTCCTCAATAATGGTTTTCGTTCATTGAATATTCTATCTCTCTCTTGCACAGAAATCACATGTAACATGTTATCAATTGCTTGAATTATGATAGTCTCATCTTCAATATGAGATAATTGTTTTCTTATTTCCACTCTTCCATACAAATCTTTAGGTACACTACCCTTTATCTCTAATAGAGCTTTCTTCAAAACAAGTAAATGATTTACCACAATATCTTCAATCTTAAGCTTATCAAATTCTTCATACCTGTCATAGTACTTGTTTATTGTAACTATATTTCCTTGCTCAATATCTCTCTTCTCAATCATTTTCAAGTTTTGTTTCCATACTTGTCTATCACTTTCAACTTTCTTCTCTTCTCTCTCAATCCTCAGTTCTTTAGGTGGTGAATTCTGTTTGGAGGATCTGGTGTTCACTCTAGGAACCAACTTTACTGCTTGCAAGGTATTCAAAGATGATGAAGGGGTGGCTACATCAATAACAGTAGTAGGTGCAGTAGCTACCATCACAACTTTATAAGGTGGAAGCGATAAAGTACTTTCCAATCCAAAATATCATTCTGCTAACTTGCTCTTCACTTCCTTCAACTCTTCCTCAGTCAATCTTGCCTTAACTCCATATTCATGAATAATATTCTCCACTTTCCTTTTCCTCAAGCCTCTATTCTATTCTTCTCTCACTTTAGCTGATTTTTCTTCATAATTACCCCATCTCTCCTTAGAGGTATCTACTTCAGATCCTAGAACATGTTTAATATGCATAGTTAGCACTTCTGAACTCACCTCATATCCCATAGGATAACACCATTTCTTCCTTGGAACAACAACCTCAAAGCATACACAATCAGTTTCAACCATGTAACAGATTGTATCCTTATACTTCTCAACTAAGTTTTCAAAAATCCTATATCTCTCTTTCATCTGCCTCTGAAGAATTTTAATCATACCAAATAGTTCTCCATCAACCCATGTGTTGTTCTTCCTTTTGTAGCTCTATGAAATTTGAACACCAATAGGTATCCCTTTTCTCCAACCACTAGGGTGCATTCCTAGAAACTTATGCTAAATATGAATGTACATGTGCACTAGTAGTGAACCAAATCTGAAGGTTTTGGATTTGTCTTTCTTTATCAACTTCACATTCTCCAAAAACTGTTGTGCCAACACTTCGCATAGGTTATTCTTAGTATTTTCTTTCACTATTCTGTAGGTCATCATAATAACTCCAGCAAATACTGAATTAGGTCTACTACTATAGTAGAATTTGTAACCAAGTATCATCAAAATCAATCTCACATCATGTAGATAAATGTCATTCACCATCATAGCTTGCCTATCCCATTTCAAGTGTGTTAGGGTTTCAAATTGCTTCTTAACATGTTTCTCTGTTATAGAGATGATTCCAATATTATCTAGAGTAGTAATCTCATGTATCAATTGACTGCAAATTTTCACAGGTTGTTCACCTATCTAGATAATCTGATCATGAACGTTTCTCAATAATATCTTAAACCATTCATCTTCGCTGAATTTGTATAAGTCTAGAATTTTCATAATTTTTGACTGAGCTACATCTTTGAAATCATCTCTCATTATGCCATTATCAGTCATGTAATCAATATCAGTAGAAATATCATCAGTACCTAGTATGTCATACTTACAATGAATATATTCCCTAATGTCCTCAACATGCAAAAATCCATACAGTGTCTGGGAAAATGCTCCTTCAGGGTCGTCCTCACATGACTTAAAAGAATGTTTCTTAAATTTGTACCTAGGTCTGTCCACAACATCATATATTACAGAAGCATGCATGGTTTTTGTATATGAAAATGATGTAAATACCTTTTACACACTGAATTCTGAGTATATGCTTTGATCGTTCATGCCAAGTAGTCACTAGATAGTCTGAATGTCTCTACTCTTTGATCTCCTTAGGCCACTACTCTTCAAATGGTAAGGAAATAGATAACCATTAGGTGCTTTATACAAAGTTAATTTATTAAAAGATCACATTACCCAATGTTTCCCAGTCATTTATAAATCTCGCGATCAGAGTATATGCATCGTCCAATGTTGCACTCTTAGATATACATTCCATGATGTCATCTAATACCACACCTAAGCTCGCTAGAGCTCAATCCACATAATTAGGGGAGAGAGATATTATGATATCTTTATTCAATGCCCCCCCTAAGGACATGATTAGCCAATTAGGTTGATTCTTCTTTGTTAACATTAGCCAAAGATCCAGTAACATCTATTGTCTCTCCCTAAACCAATATCTCACTTGTCTCTTTGAATTTACATATCCTACCATTGTTGTTATCTTCTTCTTTCTTGAAACAACTATCAAAATCACTCTTCAGTTCTGCAAAACTCTTACCAGTATCATTGTCATTATTCTATGTATTCCTAGGAGGTGGTAATATTCTATTATTTACTCCATTATACCTGCAACATTTTTCTATATGTCTTGGATTGTTACATTTGTAACATATAGGAGGTATTTTATCCTGATTTACTTTCATTGTACAAAACTTCACAATGTGTCCAATGTTATTACATCTATAACATGTAGGTTTCACTGTATGTTCTCCTCTATTATCTTGTTTATATCCAGATTGATTGAGTTTCTTACATTCTTATTTCTTGTGCCCATATGCATTACAGTTAAATCAATAACCAATTTTTTTTTTAAAAGGGGCATTACTTCTACAATATCTTTTCATGTGTCCAAACTTGTTACAATGAAAACATCTACCTCTAAAAGGTTTGATCTTCTCTTTAGGTTATTCAAGAGTAGGTTTTTTTGCATCAATCTTCACATCTTGTTTCTCTTCCTTATTCTTGGAACATTCAACTTCATTGAAGCCAATACCAGTCATATCACCTTTAGCTTTCTGTCTGTCTCTTTTTTCATCGATCAAGTCACTACTCATGTGTAGTTTCTCAATGTGTTTCTTTGTCTCAACAAGTTCACCTTTTATGATCTGATTGTATTTCTCCAATTCTATATACTTATTCTTGTAATGGTCAGTCTCATTCTTCATTTGTTCCATCAAAACATTTTTTTTTTCAAAGAACTTGAATCTTGTTTTTAGCATCTTTTTCCTGTTGAATCTCTTTGGCCATTGCTTCATTCTCAAGCTTGAAAGTATCATTATCTTGTTCAAGTTTATTTATCTGATCTGAATTATCATTATCTGAATCTTCCTTTATCTGAACCACAAGGTCTTATCTCTTATTTCTGGAAAGTTCAAGCTGGTCTTTCAATTTCTCGATGAATCTATTTGCTCTCCTTAATTTGAATCTCAAGTCACCATTTTTTGCTTTTTCTTTATCAAGGTCTTCAAGTCTAGCTTCAAAGTTATCTTGAAAATTATCTGAATCCATTCTAATCTCCCTTAAGCTGTTAATATTTCTCTCTAAGAGCCAAAATCTCTGATACCAATTGTTAGGATTATGTAATACTAAGAGGGGGGGTGAATCAGTACTACAAAACTCAAAATAAACTTTGAACCAATTCACCATAAACCATAAAAATACTGAAATCAAAAGAACATAAGAAAATAACACAAAACTCATAACACCATTATTTGTTTTTGAGGAAACCCTGGCTAAGGGAAAACCCCAGTGGGGATGGTACCCACAAGCATGCACTAAAGTATAATGTCCCTGTTAGGAGACCTACCCCTGTTAGGAGCTGAATATTACATAGTAAAATTCCTTGCTAGAGGAATACAACCCTGTTAAAGGTATACAACACCCCGTTAGGGGCCAACTGAGCTTAAAAATCTTACAGTAATACTTCTGTTACAAAGTGTTCTTACTCATGAACAAAAAAATAGATCTTCAATGCTTAAATAGTTTGTCATAGTTATTCAATGATCTCTGTCATCCTTTGATCTACCATTTGCATCTCATACATATAACATATCCATCTATCACATCTCTCTCTCTCTCTCTCTCTCTCTCTCTCTCTCTCTCTGTATATATATATATATATATATATATATATATATATATATATATCTTTCTTTTCTTCTTTACCAAGTTGGCTCTCTTAACCAAATATTACATAGTCAGCTCTCAATACAAAATACAATTAATAATGCAAATATCAAATACATATCAGCGCTATTACATAATCAAAATATAGATTATCCGCAACCATAATATAACTTATCTTGCCAGGAGTCCATGTCATACTCCCCAAATCATCACTTCAGTTCAACTTCTCTATATTACTGTTCTATTATTGTCGCCTATCTTCAATTCCCTTTAACTCTCTGTAATCATCACCAAAATCAAACCAATCTTAGATGTAAGTTGTACATACCCCATAGTATCTTCCTCTAAGCTCGCTCTTCATAAATCATTGATCTCAATCTTTGATACCCAAAATACCTATGTATTTATGCTTCTTTACTTAGTCAATTCCAGAATTGAATTATCAAAACTTAACTTCAAATCAATTGATCAATATGCCAGATTTTTTTCCATAAATGAAAACCAAAGAGTGATGTAACACACAAAATTAATCACTTGTCAAAAAATCCTTGTGCATCAAATGGGTGATTAGAGCTACTTCAAGAAATGAGGCTTGGAAATTCTTCTTCGGCACTATATTTCATCTGGATTTCCCTTGCATAGTCCATCTTGGAGGGGGATCAAATTTTAGACCCTTCTGCTCATGAGAGATCTAGTGAAAATATAGAGCTCTTTTGTGTCTCAAAGTATTGGCGTGCCTAGGAAGCTGCCAAGCCATGGATATGTTGGGATGGTGCTAGATTCTGTGTCGAGTTATCTTTCAATCAGTAGAATTTGTGGTGGTCTCCTTTAGTCCAGGTTCAAGGCCTTTCTTTGGCCCATATCCTGGGTGTCCATGCTCTTCGCTTTCATAGACAAGGCATTTAGACTCCTTGAGACCTTTTTTCTAGACCTACAATTATTTTATGCACTTCGAAGGATTTGCAAGTCCAATTCCACCTCATTCGCCAAGATCGTCAAACTTTTGATCTTCTTCTCTCGGCTTTGCCTATGGAATTGTTGTATAAAATTGGTATTTCTTCTATCAAGCCTTGGTGGAAAGAATTGTGATGGTACCCTAAGATAAAATTTTATAGGCATCAAGCATGAGAGGGTTATCGGATGATTTATCCCCATTTGTCTATGATCCTAGTATTAAACTAGAGCTAGCATATTCAGTCCTCACACTCATTATGGAGAATGAGATTTGCAACTATTTAGTCCACTATCACAGAGCCCAAAAGAATGTATTTTTCCTGATGTATTCTTTTCCAAGTCTTTCCTTTAGGTTCGTGCCTCCACCATTTTGGGATACTAGACCCCCGCTATCCTTTTTCTGGGCAACCTGAATCTTTCCTTCATGTTTTTTGGTTATGTAGAAGGGCTCAACACTACTCGATGTGGATTCATGATTTATTTAGTCCCTTTCAACCATAATGTTTCTCTTGACATATGGTTCTCCTTGGTGATTCCCCTATATTTCCTTCCCCTTTTCTATAGCTTTGGCATACTTTCAGGAAGGAAATCTTATTTTCTATTTGGAAGGACAGGGATGCGATTATATTTGCACATACCCATATTGATACTTGTGTTTCTCTTTTTTCTACAACTTGTATATGCTATAGCGTGATGTTACAGATTCAATTACATGTTGACAAGGTGGCTCTTGAGGTGGCCCACTTGCAAGAATTATTGTAATATTAGTGTAATTATCCTTGTATTGGTGTCCATTCACCTTCATGTGGTCGTTGTCATGGTCGTAGCTCCTCTACCAAGCCTTCACACATACCGCATATTCAAGCTCCTTGGGGTCACTCAAATGACTCCTGAGATCCCATCCACATGCAGTTAGGATCACCACCTCCTAGTGGTTTTGTGTCTAGGTGGTCCATTGCTGGTAGTGCTCCTCCTATTGTTGGCTGGCTAGGTTTGGGAAAAAGTTTAGGTTGGCCCTCCGCCTCAAAAGGGTTTCCCCAACTATCCTTCAAAATTTCTTTGTGCAAAGAACACAAGGATGTAGAAGAAGACAAAGCTGATGGGTGAATTATTCTAGACGTTGCGCTAGAACCCACTGATGAATGGGGGAAGAAGGATTATCCAAACCCTCCTCCTTTAGCTTGAACTGCATTATCCACCTAGGGGATCTCTATTTGTGGGATAAGCCAAAGTATTTTGTGGTTAGTGTTTTCAAGAGGATGGGCCCATTTGAGACATTCAGGGAGTGAATTTTTCCTCCCATATCCAATTTCTTGATTATTTTACTTATATTCTTAATTTAATATTAATGGTAAGCTATTTCACAAAAAAAGTAGTTGTTGTCCCTTGACTTTACTAGAGTCAACCTATGTCAAAATATAATTAAAATTGTATTTTTTCCTATCTTAGTGGAATTGTGAATGTGACTCCATCTTTTGGATACTCAATATAATCCAATTTATTTAAATCATATTTTGACATTCCCCAAGTTGACTCTCACTCAAGTTGAATTATGACAATTCAACTTGCATCTAAAATATTTTTGAATTTTATACTAGGATGCCATATTTAATTGCAAGTCATAGGGACTTTCTAATAATCCATTTAATCATTCAAGAAAATAATTTGAACAAGAAAATAAACATTATGGAGTATACATTAAATAACTCTTTAATAACGCAATAGTTTTGTCTTCCATCATCTTTTGTTAGAATTATAAATACTATTTATCTTGTAAATTTTTTGTATTTTTTGTTCATGTCTTATCATGGAATGGTCAAAATAGGATGCTCATGTGGGGATGTGGGGGTAGGAGATATATTTAGCTATTATTTACTCAATTAATTTGAATAATACTTAAAAGAAGATATTGGATGAGAAGGTTACATAAAAAAATTGAGTTGTGAGCTACAAGGAATGTTTGATTATTAGTGATGCATGAATGTGTAATTAGTGCCATTTTGGAGTTTTTTATGACCACTTGAAATAATAAAGGTCAATGGCGCTCAATGAATGGAGTTAAGTGTTGTAAAATTGCATTATTATGATGCAGGAGCATCCTAGGATTCTTGGCAATCCTATATCACACAAAAATATATATTCTTTAGAGAGTACTTGGTGTGTTTTGATCTTAGTTGGTGAAGTGTTACTCGGTCGTGGAGGAGTGATGCTTCTTAGTTGTTGTGTTGGCCGAGGGGCTCAACCACTTAAGAAATCAACAAATTTGGTGCTCAAGAGAACCTTCTTAGTGATGTCGGTGATGCTCAGTCATTGTGCTTGCTTGGCGATTCCTGGCTTGCTCGGCATGTGTTGATTGCTGACACTCGATAGTGTTGCTAACACTTAATAGTTTGGTTTGCTAACTTGTGTTCTTGTGGATCTAGGAGGCCGAATTGATGCATTTAATCTATATAGCATGGCATTTAATTTGGATCTCTCATTGGGGATTGTGGGGACCTAAATATGGGTCTTTGGTATCTCCTATGTTAGATTTTATGGCCGACCTATTGGTTGTCTCTTGTATTTAAGTAGTGTTATTTTCTTATCTTAGGGAAGGGGATCAGATCGTATGAGATCGGATGGGATAAAATGGGATCATATCATATCAGATCGAATAGGATGAAATGAGATCAGATTCGAGGATCTGAGTGTGGGATCTAAGTTGTATGTTTGGGTAGAAGGTAAATGGCCTGATGCTTGCAGAAGATCTATGCTAGATCTTGGATTCATATCTTTGTAATTGGTCGTAACCAGGAAGGCCTTATAATCTAACATGTTGCAATAAATTGAATGTTGTTCTATCTCTATGATTGTTGTGTTTCCCTATGTTGTTGTTTTAGCTGCATCAGGGTTTGGACTATCCATTCTTGGATCCTCCATCATTGACTGTGTCAGGTGGTATCAGAGCTTGAAGGTCCTGAGTGTGTGGATAGATTTTCAAAGTGAGGCAGTTTGCACTAGGACAGTGGGTTGGAAAGTTGGTGATTTTTGCAGAGGGTTTGCAGAGATCTTGAAGATGCCTCTAAAGAAAAACCATGATATTACAGAAGAACCTAAGGTGGAGATCAGTCTTGACGATGTCCAAGCTTTGTAGAAGCAGGTGCAAGATCTGTAAGAGGAGTTACAAAGAAAGAATGCATCTATAGAACACCGAGATAATGGTGAAGAGTCTGAAGAAGAAGAACATTTCAAAGAAGCTGTAGAAGATGTCAAAGATCCAGAGAAGGATAGATTTCTGAGAGTTGTATCTAAATTAGGAAAAGACCTAACATCAAAGTTTTTACATTTGCTGGAAGTCTTAGGCCAGAAGAGTTGATTGATTGGATTAATGAGATGGATGAATAATTTGAGTATGAAGAAGTAGAAGATCTTGATAGAGTTCATTTTACAAAGAGAAGGCTTAAAGGTCATGCAAACATATGGTAGAGAGAAGTTCAATTGGAAATAAGTTGAAGAGGTAAAGACAAGATCATCAAATGGAACTGAATGGTTGAGAAGTTGAAGAAGAAATTCATTCCAATAGATTATGAATTGGAGATGTTTAAGAATATGTTTAAAGTTTGAGGTAGGTAAGAAATTTGGTGCAAGAATATACCAAAGAGTTTTACAGAATGCTGATTAGGACTGGTCTTTCAGAAGCTGATAAAGAGAAGGTTGCTAGGTATATCTATGGCTTGAGACCTAGTATACAAGAAGAGATACTTACTACTCAGATGACAACAATAGGAGATGCATATCAAATGACATTGAATATTAAGGAGAAGCTAAACAAGAAGTTTGAAGTTAGGCAGAGTAACAGAAACCGAGGTGGTAAGACTGGTGAAACAATTGCTTAGAGTAGTATGGTAGAGAATCCCAAACATATTGATGAAGGATCTGGCAGTGGTCAAACCACTAGGAACTACAATGGTGGACAAAGAGGAAGATGGAGAAATGAGTTCATGGGTACTTATTTTCAGTGTGGTGAGAAGGGTCATAGGGATTTTCAATGTCCTAAGAGAAGAGTTGCACTAACTACCAAGGAAGACATGGTGAATACTCTAGAGAAAGGTGAATTTCTTATAACTAGGAGGTTGGCTGCATGTATTAATGAACCTGCGCAGAGAAAAAAATTGTTCAGAACTAGATGTAAGTGCAAAGACAAGGTATGCAATGTCTTAATTGATGTTGGCAATTCTGAGAATTTTGTTTTAAAAGAGATGGTTAGTAAGTTGAGTTTGGAAAGGAGGAAATATACTAATCCTTATCGGATTAGTTGGATACAAGATGTGTCTAAGGTTAGGATTGAGGGGAAATGCCTTGTTAATTTTAAGATTGGATCTTATTATGATAAGATATTGTGTGATGTGGTACCTATGGATGCTTGTCATCTATTTATTGGTAGACCTTGACAATATGACAGACATGTTATGTTTGATGGTCATGCAAATACTTATGTGGTAAGGCAGGGTGGATCCAAGCATAAATTGATACCTTTATACGAATCGACACCTAAGAGATGTGGGGTTCTTAGATATTGTCTGAGAGACATTGGCAGAGTTGATGAACCTATTCCTATAGATGAAAGGAAGGAGATTTTGAAGGGAAAAGAGAATGACATCTTTGAGGAACTTTCAGGGATTAAGGGGAAGATGACATTTTTGATGAAGATAGTGCAGTAGATGATGACACTAGTGACACAGAGAGATGCAGGTGATATCAAGTTGATTAGTAAGTCTGGTGAGGATGTGGTTCACCAAAATGTTGATGGTATTAACAGTGAAAAGGATGGCCAAAGTCAGTTGCTGTCAACTGCAAATAGGAGAGATAAGAAAATTACATGGTAGATGAACTTGCCGAATGGGATAGTGGACAGAGTGAAGACAACATGGAATGAAGGACAATAGGGGATATGGGTTAAGAACACATATGGCATACCTATTCTAATTCTCTTAAAATGTTCATGAATTCATTTATGGGAACATCTTCTTTTACTTGGGGTGTCTAATGCAGGAGCATCCTAAGATTCTTGGAAATCCTATATCACACAAAAATATATTTGCTTTGGAGAGTACTGGGTGTGTTTTGATGTTAGTTGGTGAAATGTTACTCGGTCATGGAGGAGTGTTGTTGCTCAGCTGCTGTGTTGGCCGAGGGGCTTGGTTTCTGAAGAAATTGACAACTTTGGTGCTCAGAAGAACCTCCTCGGCGATACTAGTGGTGCTCGGTCATTGTGCTTACTTGGCGATGCCTAGCTCGCTTGGCATGTATTTGTTGTTGGCACTCGATAGTGTTGTTGAAACTCGACAGTTTGGTTTGCCGACTTGTGCTCTTGCAGATCTGGGAGGCTCACTTGATTCATTTAATTGTATAGCATGGGATTTCATTTTGATCTCTCATTGGGGATTGTGGGGACCTAAATTTGGGTCGTTGGTATCTCCTATGTTAGATTTTATGGCCAACCTATTGGTTGTATCTTGTATTTAAGTCTAGTGTTATGTTCTTAGCTTAGGGTAGGGGATCAAATCGTATGAGATCGGATGGGATGAAATGGGATCAGATTGTATCAAATCGGATAGGATGAAATGAGATCAGATCTGAGGATCTAAGTCTTGGATCTGAGTTGTATGTTTGGGCAAAAGGTAAATGGCCTGATGCTTGCAGAAGATCTGTGGTAGATCTTGGATTCATATCTTTGTAATTGGCCATAACCGGGAAGGCCTTACAACTCGACATGTTGCAATAAATTGAACTTGTTCCTATCTCTATCATTGTTGTTTTTTGTTGTGTTGTTTTTTAAGCTCCACAAGGGTTTGGACTGTCCATTCTTGGATCCTCCATCATTGACTGTGTCATATTAGGGGTCATATTTTCACATATAGACTTGGGTGCCTAGATTTGGGCCCATGATTTTCTTCTTCTTATTTTGGATACCTCTTGATATTTCTTGGGTATGAATTTATATAAATTTCAAGGAATGGGATATATGTATATTATGTTGATTTGTAGGTTGGCTTTTTGTTATTGTCTTAGAATTGATAGACTAAATAGATAATTGGTTATATTATTTTAGTCATTGTTTAGATTGATACAAGGATTGTGCCTTCTTTGGTGATGGATATTTTTCCAAAAGGGTTTCTCCACATAAATATGGTGTTATCTTTTTTTTTTCTTTTTTCATTTGTTTTGATTAGGTAAGCATGGGAGGGGACTCAAACTTGATTACATAACAACCATCAAAGCAAAAATAAAAACCATTAGAAGGTGAGAGAAATGAGTCTCACAAGAGGTGATATTGGCCAAACCAAGAGCTTTTGTCTAGAGCTAGAACCAATAGGAAACAAAGAAAGATTTCTTATTTTATATGTTGCTTTATATTTCCATTGTATGATTTTATCAATGTGTTTTAATAGTCTATTTGATTGTTAAATGTTAATATTAATATTGTGCTATTTAATTTATCAACATCTTCTATTACACATATCTCCAAAATATTCATATACAAATTATGGAAAAAATATGGTTTCTATATGTGCCCTAGGGAAGTATTGCACTTTAATAATAACATGAGAATCTCTAAAGGTGTTCATAAATACATCCTTACATCAATTTGGTGGTTGCAGTAGAGGAAAAAGATTCAAATATTGGTAATCAATAAAGACCTGATTATTTTGTATTGGATAGAAATATGGAAGTTCCACATAGAATCATACGTGTGATCATGTCCAATTGTAGCATAGAATCTAGAAGCTCACTTGCTTTAAAGGTGACATATTATTTCTAATATTCATAATTAGACAATGACCATGAACCACATGTATAACTCAAACTAGTCACATCAATTATATTCTCACCACCAAGATATTAAATGCTTCTTGACTTCTCATTCATTTAGTATTTCTTTATCTAATATAAAACCAAAATGTTTATCATTGTCTACCCCTATATTTAACCTATGCTTTAAATAGGTAGTATTTTCTTCCTTAAACCTATATTATATTGTATAAGTGGGGAGCATTTATTATTATTATTATTTTTTGGGCCTCCATGCACATTCGTACAAGAAAACAGCATCTATAAAGTTATAGGTGATACTTAACAGTAAAACTCTTAATTCATATGGAATGGACAGTGGACCTACACTAGGGAGACTGCAGCTTATTAGTAGAAAGTTCATGATTTGCAACGGCACCATTACCATGATGATAATTTAGGGTTGTCAATCTCGATCTAGTGGGCCAAATAGTCCTCCCAATGTGATTCACAAAGGGAAATTCTATGTTATACATGTATTTATATATGTATGTATTCATGATTAGTATATGACTTTGTTACCTATGATGTGAAAGAGAAAAGGTAACGTGGTATGTTAAGAAAACTATTGTCTCGTGAAAACGTCACAAGGTGGACATAAATTACAACAATAACGTAATATTGTGTTTCAGTATTCAACGAAAGGGATAAACAAAGTAGAATGGTAGTTGCATTATTATGCTTGGCTTCCACGACTGGCGGCTAATATGCTAAGAATGACAAACCATTAAATTTACAAAGATGATGGTAATGTTTTCCTACTTTTGTTTAATTCTTTTGTCTAGGTGCTAAAATTTCCCATGCTCAACAACTATATTGAAAATCGTTTAACTTACGAAAATATACAGTATCGCCCAATAAAAACATCACCCCCTTTACTGCGTTGAAGAAGAGGAGTTTTAAACAATGCCGCAGCTTCATAGAATGGCTATATATATGAATGACTATACTGTAGTTAGGAAAGATAAGTGCAAAGATTCAGAATATAATCAATATGGGTAGGGCTCCTTGTTGCCCAAAAGATGCAGATCTCAAAAGAGGGGCCTGGAGTCCCAAAGAGGATTCCATTTTGACAGAGTATATCAGAGTTCATGGCGATGGTGGATGGAAATCTCTTCCACAAAAAGCAGGTGAATTTGATATATTAATGGTCGATTTTTAGTTAGAATAGTATAGATATCTTAAATATATTTATTAGAAGATATTTTTTGATAGTAGTTTTGAAATATTTATTGTAAATTTACAATAGTAGATGTGAGTTTTCAGAAGTGTAGAAGTTATTTTAAGTATTTTTGGATCTTGATGATATATAGTACAGTGTGATTTAAAATGTTGATGGAGAAAGTTATATACTATTGAACCAGATATGTAATATTTTCATTTTTTTGATACATGCATTTAAGATGTTTATATTTGTTTCTTCAATCTTGTATATATGTAAACAATAGTGGGTGTGAATTTTCAGAAGTGTAGAAGTTAATTTAAGCATTTTTGGATCTTGATGATATATGGTATAGTATGATTTAAAATGTTGATGGAGAAAGTTATATACTGTTGAATTCAAAAGTATCTTGAACCAGATATGTAATATTTTCCTTTTTTTTTTGATACATGCATTTAACCTGTTTAGTGTTGTTTCTTCAATTCTGGTATACATGTATATACAATTTAATATATCAAATGTTTTATATGGTAGGTATGAACTTTTCATAATTCAGGAAGATGATTATCAGTACTTTTACATTCAATTATATTAGTTATTTGGCATCAACATTTCAGATCACATACGGTAATATGAAAAGAAATTATTATCTATTGACCTTAACAATTGGAATAAATTAATTTTAGATACATTGACACATATCATCTACCACCACTTACCACCACTTACCTCACCAAGAATTATAAACATTCCAATGAGCTGCTGTACAATATAGACTGTAAATCACTCATGTATTTTATCTATAAATATGATGCAATGAGCAAAGATTAATAGAGCTGCAATTAGCAGGCATGTAATCTTTGTTTATTTTTCATATGTTTCTTTTCAATTACAACTCTTTTCATTATCATTGTAATTTGTATAGATATCTTAAATACATTTCTTTACAAATACAAATACAATGATAAAAAATTTGTAGACCTGTAATTTACAGCCACGTAATCTCTGTCTATTTTTCGTATGTTTTTCTTTTCAATTAAAACTCTCTTATAATTAGTGTAGATACCTTAATTTGATTCTAAATATGAATACAATGACTAATAATTTATAGAACTTCAACTAACAATCATGTAATTTCTCGTACGTTTTTATTTTCAACTAACTTCATTAATACTACTATAACTATTTAAGATATCTTAAACACATCTATCTAAAATAACATTGAGAGATATCGTTTTGAAACTATTTTATCGTGTTTATTATCAAATACGTCTCTATTTTGATATAATGATTGTCAAGTAATCATGCCATATATCACCGTTACTGCTATTATAGTTGACATTGATTATGCCAATAAACATAATCACCCTAAGTAGAAACTGGGCAATATGTATTGCAGGTCTGAAGCGATGCGGGAAGAGTTGCAGATTGCGTTGGTTGAATTATCTCCGTCCTCAAATTAATCGTGGGAACATTTCTGAGGATGAGGAGGAGCTCATTCTTAGACTCCATGGGCTCCTTGGCAATCGGTTTGATTTCAATGTTTCTTCAATTTTATCATATTTCTACAATTCAATGATTCTTAATTGTTTCTGGATTCAATTGTACATCTATTTTTAGTCATCATTCTTAATTGTTTCTGGATTCAATTGTATATCTATTTTTAATCATCAGTATTCCCAATTATCAAATATTGAAGAATATGGAAATGTAAATTTATATTTCATTTGTTCTTTTGATTGTGGTATAATTTTTACGTGCTACCTGTTCAGGTGGTCACTGATAGCTGGTCGACTGCCTGGTCGGACAGACAACCAAATAAAGAATTACTGGAACACTCGTCTGTGCAAGAAGCTGCCCAAAACCGAATCCACCGCAAGACAAACTGAAAAACTCAAATTCAAATCTTGTCCATCTTGCCCAGAAAATCAGAATAAGTTAGAAGTCATTCCTGTGAAAGCAACTGCAGTAAGAGTTGAGAAAGACTTCATGATTGATTTACAAGTTATTAAAGACTACAACAACTCATGGCATGATTTGCTGATGGATGAATCGACCACAGACCACGATCTACTATTTGTGGACTATAATCTTGCTGATACTGAAAATTCTTCCCTTGAAATCAAAGGACAAAGTTCTTCAGATTCTCTTGGGTTACTGAACTCTCCTGACTGTAATCTGCTCTCTTCTATCGATTTTTCCATGGATTTCAGAGTTGAAGAGAGTCCAATGAATGTTTTGAAACAAGAACATGATGATCTTGAGAGTAATGTGGAACAACAGTGGAGTTTTACAGTGTGTGATGAGCAAGSAATGGAAGAAATCTACAATACGTTCTGGATGTGTGAATTTTAAGGGTTTGAGATGGTAACCCACAAATTAGTTGGGTTCCTTATAAATGATTTTTATCTAAGTAGAAATTCCACACCTGCAGTGACAAATTAGGTACATAAATTTTGGTGCTTATGGTGCAATTTTTGAAATGGAAATTGTATGAAGTGACTTCCACCATAAGCTCCCTTAAAAAAGTACGCTCAGCTAAATATGGCAAGGTAGGTCTCAAATATATCATAATGTTTTTCAATTTGATATAATTTTAAATTCTATCTAAGTGCATTAAATTTATTCATTTTTGTAACCGAATTTATTAGGATATGTCAGACTAATGCATTAGAATCATTAGAAATATTATTAATATCTAAATTACTTTCACAACTGTGCATTTCTTTCATGATTTTACAATTGTAGAGTATATCCATTTATACGAATTTGATTTGTAATATTTTTTAAAACTATATGTATTTTCATTTAAAACTACACTAAAAAATGGTTATGTGGTTGGGAATTTGCACATAATAGAGATAATTCAATTCCCATGTGTCAAACCATATAGGGAATTATAGTCAAAAACTTTTCAAGAAATAATTAAAGACAATGAATAGTCATGTAGTACGCCTTAGAATATTAATATAGTGTTGATGCCACTATTTAAATCTTTTAAGCTCCTTGATATGTGACAAAGATAATTAATTAATATGTTCTCTAGATCATTTAAATGAATTAGGGTTAGTCCCATAACACAATTTCAAAGGTCCAAGTAGAAGTGTCATGCACTTCATTTCATTACATAATAGCTAAGTGGAGGATGAATGATCAAAGCCTCAAACCCTCGATGCCTCAATACCCAAAAAGACCGAAGCACCTCGATCTCTAATAAGAGATCAATGTATCAATGCATGTCAGGGGTGTTCAAGTGTACACCCTACCTTGACTGATGTAGAGGTAGGTGTTTAAATCAACATAAACGATGCATATTTCACAACAACGAGCTCATATCTCCCTCACAACCCAAACCATAAATCACATTAGATACATTCCCTCTCAAGGAAAGACTCTTTGGAATTTTAATACTTTCTAAAAGGACATGAACTCATCATGGGTTGGTTCCCAACCCACCCTCCATTGTCACTCTTCAAACCTCCAAGTTACCCCAAGTGAACTAGTACCTATACAAGGCCACAAGACCACAATAATTCTTCATGACTTTAAAGCCTTCACCCCACTCTTAAGAAACCTTGAACAATGTTAAAATCACAAGTATAGACCAACCATTGACGCCCAAAACTCAAAATCTCCCAAATTCCTTTACATTCCTCTCAAACTAGTCATATCTCCTAGCAGCCCTCGTAGGTGAGAAAACATGACATAAATATCAAGACAAGGCAAATATCCTTAATATAACCACATTTACAAATACCCTTTTGGGAGTTACAAAACTTATACAAAATGATGAACTGGTTTTTGTTGGTATTAAGGAACACTAAGAGGGGGTGAATCAATGTTCTACTATTTTTAACTTTGGTAATAAGATTTCTTAACCATAAGCCAAATGCAATAAGGAACAATAAACCAAAATATAAAGCATGCATCCGCAATATCATAAAACCATAATTTTATGGTGGAAACCTTGTTAGAGGAAAAATATGGTGTGGATGAAACCGACAAGATTTACTCTATAGAAGAAATAACCATGTTAAAGGTTTAGTAAAAAAGGGGAATGCACATGCATTTAGGCACACTGCCTAGAGCTCACTACTCAAATACAAAAGAGGGATACAACCCTCAAGAAATCTCACTACTTTAAAAAATACATTGGAATACAATCCAAAAATGACGAACTAATAGATAACATCTATATATGCCAAAATGGTTCCATGTAGGTGCAATACACCATCTCTTCTCAACTGTCAATCGAACAATTGATTACATGACTTTCCCACATGCAACATATACAACTATCTATACTATACCATCTTTATCCATCTGGCTCCTAAATAAACTCAAAACCTTGATCTTATATACCTCTTATAAAAAATAATATCATTACTGGTCGACCACAAGAACATAGTGTACAATGTGAAGTATCAGCCAAATCCTCATGAAAAATATGATCATAACCTCGAGAAACCTTATAGATCTCTTCAACCATGTTGTCTCTAACATATCAACTTCAAAAACAATTCATCTCATCAATCTGATAGGATCACCAACTGATCTTCTAACTGCCTGTAAACTGTTCTTCATTATTTGCTGATTTTTGATACTTAGAACACCATAAATTTCTCATATAAAGTCTCCAAATGTTGTGAATCTCAAACAAGGTAAATTATACCTTATAGAATCTCCCCCTAGGTTCACTTTTCAAAACTCAAAATTGCCTGACTATACCAAAGCATTTACTATGACCTCTACACTGTCCTTGTTCATCCATACTTAGCCAAATATGCATCTAATCCTTTGATAACAAAAAAATATGATAAGAAATCATGTAAAACATGTATGGTTTCCACAAATTACACATACAAGACATCAATATAGCTATCTATTTCCAGCAATCTTCCCCTTTGGCATTGATGTCAACACTTAGGAAAAAATGACTAAGTGTCCAAAATAAAAAATGCCAAACTCCAACTTCTCTACCAAAATAAAAATCACATTCTCCCCCTTATTTGAATATCTCTTCCTCATTTTTTACTACATATCTCACCCCCTTTGACATCAATGGTAAAGGTCAGGTATTCACAACAAAATTCATCTACCAAAACCCTATAGAGGTCTATATATAAGTATAATAACCAAACTTACAAAATTTTGAAAACATCTAAGAAAGTATTCCTCAGAGCATCAAAATCAGAGTCCCAAATCTTCTTTAGACTATCTATAATCTAAATTTACCCATACAAAACATAAAAAATCTTCTCTTCCAATTCAAGATCATGTGTATCAAGAGAATTATAGGCTCTCTCCGCATCTTTCAAACCACTAAGAAAAATGTCTATCTTAGGTTCAATCATGTTTCTCAGCTCACTGATCCTTCCTTTCATTCTCTCCTATTTTGTACAAATAATATGTTGATCTTATCCATCAAGGTGATAACCTGTCCTCCATAACTAGATGTTGAAGCTGTCAAGAGATCATACGATTTAGAAAACTCATCTAGTTTTCTTTCACTCTACTTGATTATCTTTTCTATGTCTTCAACACTCTTAGGATATATAATACATACTCTATATATGTTTCCACCTTCGATCTGAGAGTCTTTCAACCTCTATATGCCAACTCCAAATGATATATTATCTTTCACATTGAAACCACATAGTTGATGATACCTTTTTTGATCAAATTCATTCTAAATATTAATCATAGGTGAATTCTAATAAATTAAAATGAGTACTTATAGCATTAATAAATCCTTCAAGCTAACCTAAAGGTGTATCATTTTTATCCTTTGCATATGTCGACGTGATATTTCTAAGTACATCAGATGCACGTGCTAAAAATTCATTATCCTTCAAATGAGTCTTCAGAATATGTTTCCTTGCCTCGACATGAGCTACCAAAGAAAGTATAATCAGCTGTACTAAAATCAAAGTATCCAACTGAATTTGTCCTCAAGGATAATTTCCATCTCATTAAGATGTTGTCTTCATCAATAAATTCTTTCACTGCCTTTGCAATGTCTAATGCCTCTATTTTTGTCTTAATCATATTCTCTTCTTGTTTTTCTGTACCATCTTTCACTTCATCTACAATTTTGTCTTTCTTACCTACTTCTCATTTATTATCATTGTCTTTTGATGCTTCCTAAATCTTTTATATCTTAGCTTCTTTCATCTTAGTCTAATCATCATCAATTTTCTCAATATCATCCTTCATCTCTATTTTATCATTATCAAGAGTAACAACTTTCACATTTTCAAAGTCTTCCTCCTTTCCCTCATCAGCTACCATAGTTTGAATTGTAAAAGTAATAGGTACACTTCAAATTCAAACATCAAGATCCTCATGTGTAACATGGAAGGAAGTGTCCATCGGTTCACTGTCATGAAAACTAGTGTCATAATGTTTATCCTTTCCATGATTGCTAGGAAGAACACCATAATAATTTTGTAGCAAAAATTTTCTTAGACCTTTCTTAGTATCTTCTATCACCTCATCATTTTTCCCAATCATAAGTTTTTTTATTCTTGTTTTTCTCAAAACCTCCTTTAAAAGTTCAACTATTCTTTCTATCTCTTCAACAACTATCACTGGACATAACATAATCAATGTTATTTTCTTGATCATGTTATGCTCTGATGGTGTATTGACTCTTATACTCTTAATGATATAAAATAACTCATCAAAAATATATCCTTTGATTTCAACTAATCTTCTAATGTACTTGTTCAAGTATTCAATAACTGCATCCTCAGGCAATCTCTTTTCGTGTTCATCATACCTATTGTAGTATCTCTTAAGCTAAACCCAAATACCAAAAACAGTCATGTTCTTAACAACATCATTTACAGTCATGTTTGTATTACCAATATCAACTTTTGGTCTCTTGCTTGTAGGCTCCTCCTTAGATGGTGATGCATTAGTTACCTTAGATACCATAGTTCCTTCTTATCTTAATTTTTTGATGGCATCATCACTATTTGTCTCTTCATCTTCATCATCTTCATTAGGTCCTTTTTCTAGTCTAGTACTCTTAGTCTTTACCCTTTTGCTTTTAGGTTGTGACTTCTATTTCGGTTTCACTGATTTAGATGAAGTTGCCTTCGATGTAGGTATCTTAGGTGTGGTTGTCTTATTTATAGTAGTAGTATGCTTCTTCTCTGCAGGTGGACTGACCGAAACCTAAGATGAATTTCGTGTTTGTCTTTCCTTAGATGAAGATGCCATAGGTGTGATTCTTGGTGATGGTGCATCATCATCAACATGAATAGGACCTTTATCTACAACCTTATTCCTTTCTTCTTCTTCAAACTTATTCCTTTCTTCTGCCATCTTTTCCTTTGTCAAACTAAATCTTTCTCCCATTAACTCAACTTCTCTTATGATTCATCTATCTCTTGTAGGTCTATTAACTTTCATATGAAATTTTAGGCTCTTTTCCTTATATGTACCAAACCTTTCTTTATTAGGATAAATTAGTTTTTCAAGGAAATATTTAACATAAATCTCAAGTACAGTAGGATCTACTTCATATCCCATAGGCATAATCCATGAATTTCTTGGTTCTACTTCTTCCATCAAGCATTCATCAGTCTGAACCATAAAAAAGATACCATGCTCATACTTCTCAACAATATCCTTAGGAATTATGTACCTTAGATGCATTTCATCATGAAATGATTTGAAATATCCCCAAACTATACTCCTTCTGGTCTTGCAATCAAGCGTAAAGTAATAGTCTCTGATTTGAATGGCTACTGTCTTGCCTTTCTTCCACTGAATGTTTCCAACTCTAGGAGACTAGGTATCCCTCCAAATGTGTTGGCTCCTACACTACAAATGGATGGAATAGTGTTAACATAGTTCTACTTTCATCAAACAATATTTTGTTCCTTTAAAACATATAGGCCCATTAGTGCATATAGACATTCTTCCCAATTTATGAAGGAATATGAATAAAGAAAACATAATATCATAAACTCTACAACATGTTATTAGTCTATGTGTTGAAGCTAACTTATGTTAGCCTCTAATTAAGAGCCTTAGGTATAAGTGTAGAAAGGGACATCTCAAAGACATGTGAAAGATGAAAAATTATATTTGTTAAAAAATATGGTGATGTAGTACTAAAGGAACCATAATCAAAGAGGAAAACTATGTCTAGAAAGTTTCCTCGAAAATCTAATATTTGGGATTAATCAAATAGACATGAGATATCTTCAAAGTAAGAATAATTATAAAATAAATATGGTGTACATGAATGATATTGCTGAAAATAATCATTGGATTCCAAATTTTATGAGGAAAGTTTGGACATTATAGAATTAAAAAGGTATATTGGATTCTTAGTGCTTGTTTTTATAACTTGGTGATTCAGATGACTATAGTATTCATCCTACAATCCTCTCACATTGGTCATATGAGTATGAATTTATTTAAATGGGGCACTAGGATGATGAATTGTAGTTATTTCAATATTATCCACATGTATAAGGTCCTTTGAATGAATATCATATTTAAATGAAGGTTCAAGATCTCCATATAGTGGCCTAATTATGTCCATATATACATTAAAATGGAATTCAATGTGATCAATGCAATGTATAATTCCTTTGATAAAAATAAGACATTAATCTATAGAATGAGTAATTATATTTTGACCAATTTTTTTTTGTGTGATAGAACTTGCATTAGGAAAATCTCTAAGAAGCCAGGGAAATAGGTCCTACTTAAGATAATAATTCAAGATTTCTTCTTTTATATATATATATA
>MU223187.1:4329374-4342031 GCA_018584345.1 Thuja plicata | reverse complement strand
ATTTGAGTTGCAAATATGAATACACACACACACACACACACACACACACACACATACATATAAATATATATATTTATACATATACATATATATACATATACATATATACATATACATTTATATATATATATATATATTTATATATATACATATACATTTATATATATATACACACACATACACACATACATATAAATGTATATATAAATGTATATGTATATGTATATATATATATATATATATATTTGTGTGTGTGTGTGTGTGTGTGTGTGTGTGTGTGTGTGTATGTATAATAATCTCACTAATTTGAATNTGTGTGATTTCCATTATAAACCCTTAAAATATGATTAAATTATGACACTTTATTCTCTAGTGTAAGTACAATTGAATGTTTAGGGATTTATAGAAGTTATGTTGAAAGTATAATTCTATTACATGATAAAAATATAAAGCGTATCACTATTTAGAGCACGAAAATACCACACATTTTAAAAGTAGAGTTAAAAAGGACTTAATATATGAAAATTATGGTATTACAGACTGTGAAAAAGTGATCTTGCAATAATTTTTTTTGAGATTTTTTTTTTGATAATAAGAATTTGTAGACATCTAAATATGACTATGTATTTTCATCATGTCATCTCTAAAATTATTAATTAAATAATTATTAATTATTTAATCAAGATAAATTTTCCTCTAATAATTAAATAATTATTTAATTAAGATAACATTTTTTGTATTAATTAAATAATTTAATCATTTGATTAGTTCATCTTTTGTCCTCTATGATTAAATAATTTTCAAAAAATATTTAATTAGCTAACACTTCCCTCTCAAAAATATATAAATTCAAATATTTATTTAATTTGTCTACCTTATATATATATATATATATATATATATATATATTCTCTACACATTGACATCTTATCATATCCTTCTACCTCATCAATCTAAGTGCATTATAAGTAGATCACCTGCTCTTAATTTTTCTCAGCTATTGATCTTTCTAGTTAATCCCCATCATTGATAAAATGTGAAGTGAGACATATAAATAAGAGTTTTACTCATTCATTTCTCCGTAGAAAGCATTATTACCAAGAACACATCTAGAACTTTACATTACCTAGATACTATCGTCAATATCAAGCATCCATTATCACTATCAAGAGGTAGCATCAATTATCAAGCATTAAGTCTTTGTGTTATGATGACGATATCAAAGTTATGCTACAAAATCTACGATACAATTTATATCAAGAATTTAGGAAAGTATTAAGTAACAAAGGAGTTTCCTATGATCTTTTTGGTTGTATTATTGTTTATCATTTATTTTATGCATTGATCATAGACTTTAATTTGTGTTTGTGTGCATTGTGATTTTGGATCTTCCACTGCATTGTGTCCAGAATTTTTATTCACATTTTAACATCATTCATAGAAAGTATTAAACAAATATGTTTTTGATATAAGCAGCAACAAGAGGGTGCTGACCCGAGGTACATGAGTGAGCTGACTAAACAAACTTAACATCATATTAAATCAGTAAAGTTAGCAGAATAAAATAAGCAAACCAACATCTACCTCTATCAAAAACCAAAACATAGAAGCTAAACCAATAGCGAGAGGTTTCCCACATATGAAAAGTATCAAAGTCCATCAGCCAAAAAATAATACGAAGCCACGCGGGGCTATTTAACTAAAATTAAAGAAACTGGCCCAATTATAGGGCTTGGGGACCGCAGTGTAACAACAGCCCAACCCGCACTTCACCATCAGCTGGATCCTTTGTCGTCCCATAAGCGCTTTGACAGTAGCAGGTCTGCCCACTCCTTGTTGAGAAACTTGAAGAGTTCCTTGTTTCCTTCAATAGACTCCTTCCTAGTAGAGGCCTTCTCATTCAGAAAACAAAGGGTAGTGGAAGAGGCATGCATGACCTTGAGGGAAATTTTTTTGACATCTGCCAGCCTCCTGTTTGTGTTGGCCAAGTCCTCATTCAGTTTAGCCACTATATTCTCCATATTTACAATTTGGAACTTGATTTTCCCAACCAGGCCACTACCCACAACACTTTTAGCGTTTTTTGTCATAGTGTCAGGGGCGAAATGTTCCTTGCCTACTTCAGCCATAGTGTCATGGTTAGTATTCTTTTCCACTTCATGATATGTATTTTTATGGTTATCATCCCTATTGGGAGACTCAACCGAGACATCCTCTTTATCAAATAAATCCTTCATAGCACGTTTCCCCTTCTCCTTGGCAAGCCGAGAGGACCGGCGGGTACTAGTGAGCTGGGGGTCAGTATTTTGGGGTCACTCCAAGTTGATGTAAATTTTCTTGCATTTTTTGGAAGGCTGTGGAGAATCATCAAGGGTTAGGTCATGCTTGCAGAACGCACGCGAAGTAGGGGTAGGGTGGGTTTCAGAATATTTATGACTGGTAACAGGGGTAGAGCCTCCGATAGAACCAGAAGGCGAGGGAATTCCTTGGTTGAGGGAGACTGAGGGAGACATTTTTTGGGCAATTTGGGTAATTTCCATGATGTGCGGAGGGCAAAGAGCATGGTGGAAGTGGTAAATTCTGAAGATAAGCCCCTGGTGGAGGTAATAGGCTTCTTACTGAGAGAGATCACCTCATTCATGGAAGCCACAGTAGTTTCCAAGGAATGTAGAAGATAAAAAGGCATGAAAATTAACAGCTTATGCCTAAGGTGGTAATTGTAGAACATACCAAAATGGCCCTCCAATGTGAAATACTGTATAACTAGCTTGCACATCTTCGGCCAGAACTCTGGAAGGTCACCCGTGCTATAACCATTGTTTTTGGACACCAGTTTGTCATCTTTGGCAAAAAATGGTCGAACTCTATTTTTTCCTTGGTTTTGGTGGTTTTCTTCCACTTCCTACCTATGGCTTTACCAATAATCTCCTCATTGATCTAAAAAGTGATACCATTAATTGTGACCCTTCTCTCATTCCAGCTTTTGGAAAACTGCTGAGAAATCATTTCATTGTGCCCAACCAAGCATTTCATGAAGGGCATAATCCCTCCTTCCTTACAGAAATACATCACCATTGGGTCTGAGGAGAACTCCTCCTCAATCTTGTCTGGTTAAATCCTATAATGATCCCCACCCATATTAGCAGATTTTTTAGATACAGCCCACACCGAAGAATTCCACGCCCAATAATAGAAAAAACCCTTCAAAGCACAATACCACCATAAACCAGAGCACTAAAACAAAGCAGAGTAGTTGCATGAAATGGAAAAAATGAGGTAATAACAAGGCCTTAAACATCTTCCATTTTGTGTCCAAAAATTGCAATAATAATTGTCTTTAGGCACAAAAAACACTGCCAAGGACGCCACCAGAGTTAACACGTGGGAGCGGCACTGTAACCCGTAATCACCATAAAATAAATCTTTGTCGTATCTGATGAAATTAATTTTTCCATTAGTACACTTAGTGAAAAACATCGACAAAGATCATCGGTACAAGCATAACCAGCGGACATCAAGCATAATCGGCGGACTACAAGCATAATCGGCGGATAGCGAGCATGCCCAACAGAACAAAAAGTCATGAGAAAATGCTAAGTGTGGAATTGAATGATGAACACTGACAAGTGTTAACACTGATGAAGTAAACAGGACATCACCGACAGGTCAATGACATAACACAAAGATCATCATCGATGACACAGTTTTGAGAACAAAACTGACAAAGCAGAAAAATCATGCCCGACGAACTGTTCAAGAAAGGAACACCGACGGCAAAGAAAACTGACAAACTGATAGAGAAGCCCAACCATCAGAACTGACAGTCAGTTAGAGAACCCGCAAATAGTGGATCTGAGTTTTACACGTCAGATAAAGCATTGTAATTCTATTTTTAGAGTTTTGATTTGTTTTAAATCATTACTTGAGGGTCAAGCAAGCATTATGTAAATATTTTAAAGCATCCTAACAGATCTAAAACATATCTAACTAAAGATCAAGGTCAAGTTGTAAACCTTGGATCTAGAGTTAACTTGCGAAGTGTGAATCAAGAATAGAGCTAAAATCTAGTATAAATAGATGTTTAATCAATTGTGAATTATGAATTCATTATTGTTGATAGCCACGAAGAGCATCAAAGGAGCAGAAGACAACATTCCTACAAAGTTTAGAAATAGATCACATCAGTTATCAAGAACACACAGAGGCTACCGACGAGTAGACAAAGGTATTATTCAGTCATGAAAAGATGATTACTCATACATAGGAAGATTTATTGGATCTGTTATCAGCAATTAGAGATTGCATACATAATCAGATCAAAGACTTATGTAGTTGCATTTTAACAAGTGCATCACATCTAAAATCCTTTTGTAGAAGGTGGACTTAACCTTTCTTTACAAATATCTTAATAGAGTGCACACTTAACAGTGTTGTAAAAGCTTCAAATGAAGTAGATCTTAACAGGTCTCCACTGTAATACTCCTAACAGGGTAGGTCATCATAAGTGACCAATTATAAGCCTTAACTGACCCCTTCTTATCTGTAGATAGTGAATTCTTGTGGGTAACAATCCCCACCACAGTTTTTACTTCCTAATAGGAGTTTTCTGCGATATCATATCTTGTATCATGTGTTATCTATTTTCATGAATATTTCTTGTATGGTTACATATTAAAGAAATTATGTTATGATTTCATATACATAAAGAAATATGAACAGTTAGATAAGATAATTTACAAAATGATGATTAAGGGTTAATGGGCTAACCAAGAAAAGTTTTAGAGGTACTGATTCACCCCTCCCATCTCACTACATCATTCCAATATAATTCCAACAATTGGTATCAGAGCTAAGTCTCTTTCTTGAAAAGCTTAAAGACTTAAGAGAAAACATCAGAGCAATGGAAAAGTACCAACTGACATGACTATTGAGAATGAGCAGTTACAGAAGCAGATAAACTATGAGCAGTATAAAGAGGCGAGAATCAACTTAAGAAAAATTATTGATGAAAGAAAGATTATGGCAACTAGGCTGAATGATAAGGACTACAAAGAATCATAAATACAATATTACTTTGATACAGAAGAATCATCAAAAAGCAAAGCTTTAGACGCATTAGTAGAAGAAATCACAAGTCTACAAGAGGTCAATCTACATCTGAAAGAGCAAATCAAGATGCTGAAAATTGGTCAAGAAACTCAAATGGTGAAAATGATTGATGTCATGAATGATGCAAGAAAAGCTGAAAATGAAAGAACACTAGCCATTGATGATAGGAGGAAAATAATAGAAAAGTTGCAAGAGAAAGAATCAGAGATTCAAAGACTTACTGAGCATCACCATGAGGTTACCAACCAGATTATTCTTATGAGTCAAGAAGAAAATAGACTAAATACAGAACTCATTGAAAGAATACAGATTATCGGTGCGCTAAGAGAAGAGAATGAAAAATTGAAGCATGAAATAAAAGTCCAAAATCAACACAACGAATTTATCAAGAAAGATGAACATAGCCAAAAAAGGATGGATGATTTTCTTGATGGGCAGAGAAGAGTCAACAACTACATAGGATTAGGGTACAATGAGAATCATGAATCTTCTAATCAACTAGATCAAAGGAATGCTTTCACAAGCCCAAGATCCAAGAAGTTGTCATGCAATCACTGTGGAAAGCCTAGCCACACCTCAAACATCTACATAAGAAAAATGAAAGGTATTTCTCAAGAACAATCTACTTTCATTGGTAATTGTTATAAATGTCAAAAGAAAGGACACAAGGCACATGAGTCCAGATCCAAAGTGACAAATCCAAAGAGAAAAACCTACATGGAAAAGTACTGTCCTACCTACAAGATGAATGGGCATACACGTGAAGAGTGCTGGAAAAATAACAACAAGTCCTGGACACCAAAAGAAACTGATAATAGCCATAAACCAACAAGAGTAGGTAACTCATATGTTTGGGACTATAACACATGGGTAAAATGCACAACATGTGGAAGGTATGGTCATATTGTTTCCAACTGTATGAGAAAGTGGACCAGTAGGGCAAGAGGTTGGACCAATCTAGGTATGGTATGTTTGCATTGTCATAAGGTTGGACATATGATAAAAGATTACAAAAATCGACTGACAGATACAGGTACTCATCCCAATGGAAATACCATTGATGACATCAAGAGAATGAGAAACAAGATGTGGGTAAAAGCCACAAACGCTGAAGGTGCAGGAACAAGCAATACAATTGATGACACCCCATCCAATGGATCTGGTGACATCACTACATCCAACTAACATGCACAAGTATGTATGGAACTGCATTATGACAAGTTACATTATGCATCGGCTCCATTACACATAGTTCATATTGTAGTATTAGCATGAATAAAGATGCAATATATTGTTATTTGTTAAACTACTAAAAAGAAACCATCGGTTATGGGGCACAATTTGCATCGGTGAACACAAACAAAAAAGTGAGCACTACTTACCAGAATGTATCGGTCATTACACAAATGCTAAGTTGCTAAGTGTAAACTGATGGACATCAGTGAACCTTGAGTCAACTAAAGTTGTCTTCGCCACTTTACCAACCATCATCGGTGAAGTCACCAAAGCTGCTAGCAACCCTGACGCTTTGCAGAGACACCGAAGATGTTATCAATGCCTCTACTGATGAAATCAGTCTTTGTATACCAATGAGTTGGTGAGCATTAATGACAACTTAGGGTGCAAAAAGTTATAAAAGTCTGACGGGTAAACTCATTTTTGCACCCACAATTTTCAATCAGAGCAAAGTAGAGTAGAGTGATTTCAAATAAATTTGGAGAGTGACCCAGCAGAAATCAATTTGACTCAAAGAATTCACATTCACAGGCAATCACAGAGAATCAGTAAGTAACCACATTCACCGATCGCACTATTTTTTTTGTGAAAAGACCTAAATTTTTGCAACTCAATGGCATCAACTTCTAGAGTTGAGAAGATTAAGGAAGACAAGAAGAAAACATTCAAGCTTGTCAGCAGAGGCTCTTGTGTAGAACTCAAATTCAAGCTACACCCAGAAATTACATCACAACCTGACGATTCCAGAGCATTCTCCATAATCCTACCTAGGGTTTTTCTAGTAGAGGACATAAGGTCCTATATACACTGCAAGATCTCATAAATAGGAGATATAGACCTAGATAATGCCTACAGGGCACTATGTGATGATGCTGGACAGCTCAAATAAGAGCACAAACATCTAGAAGTGAAAGGACTCATGGATGCACTACATTTTCCCAAAGTCTTCAAAACATAATGGATAAAGATTGTTCTTAGCATAATGCACAACAAGAATATATGGCTTAATAAGCCAAAGCTAATAACAAAGGATGTTATTCATGTAGTTACTGGTTATCCTACAACTAATAAACCACAAGCTCACAAGAACCCATCCCTAGCGGAAGTGGAAAAACTAAGTGGTATTAAATCAGATAAAAGAGCACTCAAGGTCAACACTATCACCGACGTAGAGCTGAAGTTTGGAGGATGTGTTGTTGGATATAAAATCTTCTAGGTGAGTAGAATGAATAGCATATCAACTACTGCTATAAGCACAACATACAAGATCACCAAATAGGGAAAGAAGATGGATCTTGCAGAGATCATGTTACACCAACTGGAGGAGAACATGTGCACTATAAGATCTTCAAGGACAAACACTTGTAAGTTTGGTTCACTCATAATGTGCATATTCTTTTACTTTGAAGAATAATTTCCATCAATAGGAAAAGTTGTATTGGACACAAGTAGAGCTGTAACCATTTAGATAGGTGAATTCATAGAATCACTAGGAACAGATTTTGATAATGTAATGCATGAGTATTTCAAAACCATTAAGGAAATGTTGCAAACTAGAACAAGGATTCCTAAAAATATGATAGAGGAACACAAAGAGAATATATGTTTCATGGTAGATACTAATTTAACGTACATCCAAGTAGTAGTACCTAGGAATTCATGGCTTTCACGGTTAGAATATGAAATCAAAATAGGACAAGCTAATCAGTGCATTGAGGCACTACTGAATGAACCAGTAGACAACAAGCAACTAAGATTTGGCACCTATGAAGAGGCCAAACAGAAGATTAAAACAAATCTTATTCTCAAGAAAGTTGTAAAATAGTCAAGCAGAATGGTGAATAATCTGAAAAAGAACTTGAATATATCTTCTGAAGGTGAAGAGGAACAAGAGGGTAAGGAGGAACTCACCGAGGACCAGCTGTCCATCGGTGATACAACAGAGGAAGAATAGTCTGATTCACAACCTCCTCCTCCATGTAAGAAGTCAAGAATAAGGAGTCAGACAACAAAGGATGCAACTCCTTCTCCCATGGTAAAAGGAAAGGTGTATAAAAGTAAACTTGACACATCAAAGGGAAAAAATCTAGTTAGGAAACCTACCAAAAGGAGGAAATTTGTTTAGACAAATGAGGATATAGAGGACTCAGCTATGGATGAGCCTGACACTGCAATTGAAAAAGCAAAGGAAACAACAAAGGTAACATCAACTACTGAAAACATTGATGAAATATGTAAGTACATTTCAGAAGCCTCATATATTGCACATCCTAAGATTAGGAAATGGTTGAAATGGGATTCTGTAGAGCAGAATAAAATTGAAGATGCAATTATAGCTAAAATGTGCAAACACTATTATGTCCCACTTTAATTCACTACACGTGATGTACCACAAGAATTGTTAATTAGATTATCTTCTAGGTTCACATTTGCACTCCATGAGGAGAAACGGATAAGAGAAAGAGTACTTGTTTCTCTTATGCCTCCTGAATCAAAAAGGGAAGAAATAAATGAATAGATGGAGAAATATGAGAAAAAATTCTCACCCAAAATGAGAGCTTACAAATTTCTTGAAGAGAAGTTTATAGAGCTAGAACAAGAAGCTCATGATAAATGGAGCAAGATACTCAATCCTACTGAGGAGAGAAGTTATGAGAAGGAAATAGTCACTCAAAAAGATAACTCGGTAGTAGAGTTAGACAGTGAAGAAGTTCAAATAACTGGCCAAAAACAAGTTGATATTGTAGATGAAGAATGGCCTGACAACAGTGAGGAAAATCAAGCACCAGCAAGTCCAATTCACATTAGTTTAGAGGATGAAGAAGTTACCAAATAAGATTTAACAATAAAAGGTAATTTAACTGATGATATAAATGATGAATCATGGTTAGGAAACATTGTCAATGACACTACAAGAAAAGACCCTACAGTAGAATTACAAAAAGATAAAGACATAAATATTACACAGGGCAATATCGATGGATAGGATTCAACTATTTACACTGCAACAGTCAATACACCAACAAACATGAATATATTAATAGATGCTATTGATATTCAATCAAGTCAAGATAAATCATCTAAGAAAGATGATGATATACCCAAGGATATGGGTACTGATGAAAACAAAGATGCATCTAACACTCCAAAGGATACAGATACAGAAATGAAAGATAAAATCAACAATCAACAAGAAGTGTCTAATGATCAAAACAAAGAAGCAGATAAAAAAACTAAGGATACATTGAGAAAGGTTGAAGAAAAAGATAAAAGTGAAGGAATCAAGTAGAATGAAGGAACAAAACACAAATAAGATATATCTATTGATACACCTAAGGCCAATGAGGAGACGTCTTCACCAAACCAGCTGGTGGACTTAGAACAAAAACAACAAGACATTTCATCTTCTCAACCCTCACCTACCAAGTCAACCCAATCTCAAGATTTACAAATGGTAGTACATCAATCTGCCACCCAGCCAAATAAAAATAAGAAGAAAGCATTGAAGAAAGACATTTTGGCTGTTACAATGGATGAAGTACTAGAAGTTCCAAACTGGGATATTACTACTTTGGATAGTGATAAACTTCAAGAGTTTGGAGTGTTATGTCAAAGGAAAGCCATTTAGAAGAAAATGATATAGGAACATAGGGAAACAATGGCACTTGAAAAGGCAAGAGACATTCTCCAACAACTAGTTCCTGAGGTGAAACTGGAACAAAATACTACAGTTAAGGAGAAAATAGTTGTTCTTACCGACGTCATCATAGACCAAAATATAGATGCAGAACAAGCAGAGAAAAAGTATCATTACAAGTTAACTGATAAGATAAGCCAAGAAGTGGCAGTGAACAAGTTAAAGCTCTCTGAACTAACTAATCAATTAGAGCCAATGATTGATGAGGCAATTGCATTAGTTCAAAAGATGTGCATGCTTGGAAAGTTTACAAAAGAAAATAGTGACAAGTTAGTAGAAATAGATTCTAATGTCACAATGAGTGCACAAAGCCTAACCTCAAATGCAGACATTATCAAGGCACATCATGACAAGGTCATTAAGGCTAATAGGCTATGGCAAGAAATATGGGATGCCAAAAAAAAATTAAGAGGTGAGATTACTAAACTACCGGCACACATCGTGCCTAATCTTACTATTCTAAAATAGCATATTTCTGAAGCCAGAAACTTAATTGCAACCCCAGAGATGTCTGTAGTAGACAAATTCTATGATATACACGTAAGGATATCACTTGAGCACATGGATCTAGAAATGCTAAATGCTAAATGGGAAAATATGATGGAGGAGATCAAGTCCTCACATTCCCACCTTTGCCTTTATTATCAAAAAAGGAGGAATAGAAAGGAAATGTATAATGTATGTACAGAAGGAATAGATATGTAAAGATAGTTATGTACAATATATCAAAAAAAAGGGAAAATAAAAGTACATAAGGATATGTATATATGTATTGTCTTAAAATGGAAGCACTTCCATTTTGATAGGCTTAGCACCCTCATTTAGTATGGTTGGCATATTAGATTTGCATCTATGCTTGATTATACATGTGTAGATTAAATTAGGGTTAGGATCTTGTGGATTCTCCTAGATTTCTCTCTCCATGGCTCTTATCTCTAGGTAGGACCTATGTATTGGTCCTCTTGGGCCTCCTCATACTCTCTCTCTGGGCCTCTAGGCCTTCTTAAACACTCTGGCACATTCCCCTACCTTTCTAGGTCCCCGACTGATATGGAAACCTTTCTGTAGCTTTCTGGTGACCTACCTGAAACCTCAGGTCAAGGTTGAGATCGACCCTAACCTAGGTCAGGGTCAAGGTTGACATAGAACTTTGCCAGATATTGGTCCCCACTTTCAAATCTGGAGCTTATTGGGGCCTGGAGCTTAAAATAGATCCACGGGTTCGGATGCGGAAGTGGTTTCTCTGATATTTGAATTAATATGTTTTCTCCTTAGTTGGAAAAGGTGATTGGACCATGATTCAAGGTGAAATCTGAATTTGGATCCCTTGCATTTCCTTAGGAGGCCTATGTTGAGATCTATATATAAACACTTTCTTTTGCCTTCATTTGATCATGAAACGAAATCGCGAGATTACATTATGGAATGATGAGGCAAGCAAGCAAGAGGATGATATAGAGGAACATGCTAGGATGACATATATCATCATCTTAAATCAAGCACTTTGAGGACAAAACTATATGGATTTTCATTGAAGCAATAAGGCTCTCTCTTTTGATCTACTATTCACAACATTCAAACATTCAAAGGACATCATCATGGGGTAGCAATTATGGATTGTGAGTTGATGGGAATACTTTAGCCTTGGGGGATTGGTATGCTTTCTTTGTCATATTCAAATCTATGCATTGCTTTCTGATTTCCATGTTATGTTAGGATTGTTAATCTAGAAGATTAGATCTTGATATTGCATGTTTAAAAGCTCTTTTTGAGAGATCAATACACACACATGCACACACACACTACATTCTATATTTGGCTATCTATGGAGGTGGAGATCACCAAAATGGGGGTTTGACTAAGGCAAAACCCTACATAGCCACCCCAAAATCCCTCTTTTCAAAATTTTCAGGTGCTATTTTTGGGAGCTACAGGTGCAGGAAAGCAGATCTGAGACTAGATTTGGATAACCTTTTCAGCGAACTTTCGAGATCCGCAAATAGATTTTTTGTCGACACTATGTAGGTCAGGGTCAACATTATTGGGTCAGGGGTGACATTTGTGGGTCAAGGTCAACCTTTTTCATAAGATGACATTGAAATAGAAAAATATTTCTGGGTTTTGTTCGTCTCTGCGTTCTGGTTTGGGATCAACTATCAGATTCTCTAGAAACTCAATACAAACCTCAGAAAATGAGTGTTTCCAGATCTACTATGTTATGAGGTAGGTATCTTGTCCATTTATTTCTTACATGTTCCTCAAGCTATTTTATCATAAAAAATTAAGTGTAAAAAAACATAAATTTGGCCTTAGGATCTCACTTTACCACATTACCCAAATCTTATTTAGGATATCCTTCTTGTGCCAAATTTTATACTTTACATTTTGGTGAACCCGCGATAGAAAACTCTTTCTTTTTCATTGGTTTTAGATTTAAATTTCATATTATATTTTGCATGCATATAGAAGTAGACTTTCTTTTATTCTCTTGCATTTATATTTCAAAATTCATAAAAATTGCAAAATTACTTTAAAAATACAAAAACATTTCCATTTTTCATGCTTGTAGTGTTTCAACATGTATGATTTTTGTTTTGAATACTTTGATGAGGATT
>MU223187.1:4310741-4329274 GCA_018584345.1 Thuja plicata | reverse complement strand
TCCTCCTCCACAACCTCTTCAATTGACTTTTACCATAGAGTGTATGCATGGTTACCTTCATATTCCTCTATTTGCAACATTGAGACACCTAAAATGATATTCCCTAAACCTTTGATGATGGTAAAAGAATGTCCTTGAATAACTATTAAAGGTAAACCCAGAGATCCCTTGGATTTCTTTAATAACACAGATTCTGTTTCACATGCTTATCGCATGTGGAATAATCCTCAACCTACTGTTCCAGCAACTTTACGTCCTTCTCAACCTGTGCTTCCTCAAGCACCTAGGTTACCTTCTTCCTTTAAGAAATATGACTTAGTGGAACAGTTATGAGCTACTCCAGCTAAGATATATTTATGGGAATTACTTCAAATTTCTCCTACATATCAAGAGGCGTTGCAAAAAGATTTATCTACTCTCCTTGCTACACCTCCAAATCAAGAGAACATTAATTCATTTCTGGAGTGCATGCATACTATGCCTTCTATACCTCCTATTGTATTTTTCAATAATGACCTACCTACTATTGTGGTGCAGAATCAATATGATTCTCTTATGGTAGCTGTCTCTATTAATCAAAGTATTATTCACAGAACATTGATTGATAATGGATCTGGACTTAATGTTTGTAGCATGGATATGCTTAGGGAAATTAAGGCTGATCTTACAACCATTCAACCGGATAGTATTCCTATTCGTGGATTTGATAATATTGCAAAGAAAAATTTGGAAATTATTACACTACCCATTAAAGTTGGTCCTGTGCTTCTTTCTACTCCTATCCATGTTATGCTTGGACCACTAAATTATAACCTTCTATTAGGAAGACCTTGGTTACATACTATGCATGCAGTTCCTTCTACTCTCCACCGCAAGGTTAGGTTCATTTATAATAATCTAATGTACACATTACATGCAGATGATGCACCAAATCCTTGCCTGAATGCAAAATATTCTAAGATTCTTGAACCTATACAACCAGTCAAACAACCTGAACAACTACTTGAGGTAAAACAAGACCAAATTCCATCTTCCTCCCTGATGGAAGATGATTGGGGAACATTGGAATTTAATCCTACTTTCATAAGAGAATATAAATTATTGGATTTGGAATTGATGAAAGAACAAACTGAGTTTGAAAAACAAGTTTTTATTCCCTCTCCACTTTCTGAGGTGTTAAAAAGTAACTTTGTTGCTGCTTCTCGTGATGAAACAATTGAGACAATAAAACCAGATTGTTATGACATTGTGACATGTGCCACTCCTTTAACTCAATCCGACATGGTTGACAGGTACGGTTCTGATTACCATTTACTCAAGAAAGCTAGATTTAATGGGAAAGGTTGTGGTAAGTATGAACAACATATACAAGTACCCCTAGATAATGAAGGTGGTGATTATACTTATGGGTTACAATTTAATCCTTATAGGAAACCATCAGTTTTTCCTCTTAATGTTAATCATATCTGTGGTGGACATTTGAAATTGGTTAATCCACTTCTCCTTGACATGGATCAAAAGCCCAAATTGGACATCTTTCCTAAGGATGAAGCTCTTGCTGACTTTTTAGGAGCTTATCAAGATCTACCTACATTTCATCATAAAAGGAAAAGGTTATATTGTCTGAATAATGAAGCTTATTTTAAAGAACATGAGGAATCAGATATTTTCCCTTTACTAATAGATTGTCCTATGCAAAGTAATTTATTAATATTTGAGACCATTGACATTCAAGTGGATGAGAATGATGTTGAAAGGACAATCAAAATTGCGAAGTGTTTGAGTCAAGATGAGCATGATCAATTGGTTTCTCTCTTTCTTGAATATAAAGATATCTTCGCTTGGACATATTCGGATATGCCAGGTATAGACCCCAAAATTTTCACTCACAATATTGTCCTTAAGCCCAATGCTAAACCTGTGAAACAAAAGATTCATAAGATGAATCCTAGCATCACTTTACTGGTAAAAGCTGAAATTGAAAAATTACTAGGTGCAGGATTCATCTGCTCTATTGATTATTTTGAATGGATTTCCAATATTGTGGCTGTTTCTAAAGGAGGAAACAAAATACGAATGTGTACTGATTTTTGTGACTTAAACAAAGCATCCTTAAAAGATGACTTCCCGCTACCTAATATTGACATGATTATGGATTCAACAGTGGGTCATGCATTATTGTCTTTTATGGATGGATTTTAAGGTTAAAACCAAATCTTTATTCCTGTCGAGGACAAACTTAAAACCACATTTATTACACCTTGGGGGACATTCTGCTGGGTCATCATGCCTTTTGGATTAAGAAATGTGGGAGCTACTTATCAACGTGCCATGACTTTGATTTTTCATGATTACATTCATAAGATTTTGGAAGATTACTTGGATGATATCTTGGAAAAGTTTATACAAAGAGAAGATCATGTGTTCATTTTAAGACAAATATTTGAAAGAATTAGGAATTATAACATGAGGTTAAATCCAAAGAAATGTGCTTTTGGAGTTGATTCTGGAAAATTATTAGGATTTATTATTTCCAAGTGAGGCATAGAAGTTGATACTGAAAAGATTGATGCTATTGTTAACATGCCTCCTCCTAAGAATATTTCTCAATTATGCAGTTTACAAGGTAAAATACAATCTATTCATTGCTTTGTTTCTAACCTAGCCGATAGGACTGTTCCTTTTACTTCTTTACTTAGAAAATATACTACTTTTTCTTGGAACCAGGAATGCAAAAAGTATTTTGAGAAATTTAAAGCATATCTAGCTAATCCTCCTATCCTTCAACTTTCTCAATTTAACAAACCCTTTTATCTCTATACCTCTACCACATCTAATGGTATGAGTGCATTATTGGCTCAACATGATAGTGACAACAAGGAAAGACCGGTATACTATATTAGTCGAACCTTGTTGGATTATGAAACATGACATACTCAACTAGAATGACAATGCTTGGCTTTAGTTTATGCTTGTCAAAAACTCTGGCATTATTTACTCAATGTTGAAGTCAATGTGATTGTTAAATTTGATCCTTTAAAACATCTTTTCTCAAAAACTGATCTCTCCGGTCAACTAGCAAAATGGGTGATGTTGCTCACAGAATTTGATCTCAATTTCATACTTCAAAAGTTAATTAAAGGACAAGCTTTAACTGATTATTTAGCTGAACCTCCTTGTCCTTATTCTAATACAAATCTTACCTCAGTAGAATTCCCTTATGAGAATATACTTGCAATCAAACAAGATGATACTTGGGAGTTATATTTTGATGGCTCTAGATGCACGATAGGTTATGGGGTGGGCATAATCTTGATCCCTCCTATGAAGAAATCAATCCCTATGTCATATAAATTAACTTTTCCTTGTACTAACAATATTGCAGAGTATGAAGCTCTTATAGTCGGTTTACGGGCAGCTTTATCTCTGCAAATTAAAAACTTATAAATTTACGGGGATTCACAATTGATTGTGGAACAAATCAAAGGAGGTTATCAAACTAAGAATGATAAGATGGAAAAATATCAAGATTTTTCTTTGGATATTCTTTCACAACTCTCTTCTTATACAATTCTAACTTTACCTAGGAAAGATAATCGACATGCGGATGCCATGGCAAGTGCAGCTTCTCTGATTTGCGTTGAGAATAACAAGGAAGACTTTCAATTTACTATACACACTCTTAAAATCCCTGCAATTTCTAATAGGATTACTATGGATTATTGTAATTTTCATTTAGATGAATGGTATTCACATATTTTTCATTTTTTGAAAGATAATACTTTCCCAGAATCAGCAACACAGAACACACGTAATCGTATTAGAAAGCTTGTAGCCCATTATATTATTTTAGGAGAAACACTTTATAAATGTTCTTACAAAGGTTTACTATTAAGATGTCTTAACAAAACTGAAGTACCTGTAACTTTAGCTGAAGCTCACTCTGGTTCTTGTGGGGGACATTTTGGTGTGAAATCTTTAGTCAATAAACTCCTCAGAATGGGATACTACTGGCAAACAATGGAACAAGATTCTTTCACATTTGTCAAAAAGTGTCATCAGTGTCAACAACATGGTAATTTAATTCATGCTCCTGCTCATGAGCTTCGTAATCAAGTTGCTCCATGGCCTTTTAGCATTTGGGGTTTTGACCTTATTAGAAAAATCTCACCAGCTTCTTCTTAAGAAAAAACGTACATTCTCACAGCTATGGATTATTTTACGAAATGGGTAGAAGATATCCCTCTTCATTCTACTACTACAGATGTTATTTGTGATTTTATCCTTAATCATATTATAGCATGATTTGGTATTCCTTCAATGATAGTTTTGGATAATGGTACATCTTTTAAGAATAAAGAATTCACAAAATTCATGGAGAAATATCATATACAACATAGATTTTCTACTCCTTACTACCCTCAATCTAATGGTCAAGCTGAAGCATCAAACAAGGTTATTGAACAAATATTAAAGAAAATAGTTAACAAACATGCAAAAGATTGGCATACACAACTTACTTATGCCTTGTGGGCTTATAGGACTAGTGTTCGTACAGCCACTGGCACTTCACCTTATAATCTTGTTTATGGGGCTAATGCTATCATGCCTTTGGAATTGGAAATACCATCTTTGCGTGTTTCATTTCATGGGATCATTAAAAAAGATACTTTTCAGGAACAACGATTACAAGAATTAGAAATGTTAGACAAACAAAGAATAAATGCTTTGGAACACATTAAAGCTTATCATAAATCACTCCAAAAACAATATAATCATAATGTAATTGAACAGTCATTCTCGGTAGGTGATTTAGTCTTATATGAGAATCAAAGAAATGTGAATGCTTTACCTGGTGAAAAAGGAAAATTTAGTCCAAATTGGCTTGGACCCTTTGTAGTAATTGAGGATTTTACTTCAGGTGCTTATAAAATTGCTGATATGAATGGCATTCCTCTTCAGGAACCTATTAATATCATGCATCTCAAACATTATTATCCTTAAATCATCATTTCTTTATGTATGTATGTGTTCCTTATAGAATAATTATTTTATAAGTTATGTAATTTAGAATGCATGCATACATATTTTCCTTTCCTCTTTCTTTTATTAAGTTTTATGCATTGATGAAACTAAAAAGTAATCAACCATAGAACTAATTGTTCTAGAACAAAGTTTTCTTTATAAATAAAACTTTTTTAGTCCAGTACATATGTGGCACAAGGTGCCATATCTATCAATCTCTATGCTCTAAAGGTCATTGGCTCCCAGTTCTCTCAAATCTATGGTATGAGGCTAAGGATCTCAGAATTGTAGTCCATGTGTGACTCCTCAATATGCTCATCTCATGGATTTTCTCATGAGCTCTCTACATGTCAGCCATTAGTTTCTCTTCCCTCTCCTTGCATAACCTCAACTCTCGCCGCACACTCAGGAAGATATCTGCATGTCTTTCAGGATCCCTTTGTCCTTCATGGGACTCTCTCTCACTATCTAGAAAGTGGTATGATATACATGTATCCTTCAGAACCTCAGATACAAAGCTCCTCCACTCTGCTACACTTCCTGCAAAATTCAAAATGTAAAGCTTACTAAATTTCTTCTTCTAAGATAAAATCATTATTCAAAGACATTCTAAAGCTATATCATACCTGGATCTCTAGCCTAGACATCACTAAAAGGTCTAGATGGTGGGGGCATGGAGTGACTACTCTCCCCTCACTCACTCTGTCTAGGCCTCAGTGGTGGTGTCTCTGTATGTTCTCGAGGAGGTCGCTGTGATCTTAGGGGTGTAACATAGACTAGATGATCACCGGTGTCTATACCGCAACCTGGGGGCATCTCTACTACTTCTTCCTCTACACTCTCCTCCTCCATAGGATCTCCCCCAAGGGGAGGTTCCTCATCTCTCTAATCCTCCTCCTCTCCTACTGGCATGTCATCTCTTGGGTGGTTCCTCTCTGAGGGACCTGGATCACCTTTGGGGTAGTCATCAGGAAAGATAGGATGGGTCCCCTGTAAACTCCAGTATCTAATATACTCTCTACTAACACCTGCATAGGATAGCTTAGAAACTACCTTTATATCCTTGATCTCATCCATCTCACTATCCACAATATTAGCTACTATTGGTCGATGTATGGCACCAGGTCTCTGATAGTATCTCGTAGGATATGCGTATCAAGGTATTGTACGAGGAACCCCCTGTACCAAACCAAACTATCTCATCACTCTATCATAATAATATGACATCATGACATGATTAGTTAGACCTTCCAATAGATTACGTTGCTGTGAGTGTCTCAACTAATGTCGAGTATCCGGCCACTCTACCATCTCACAGTAAGGTCTCCATATTACATCTATACCTGGGTTATGGTCAAATTATGCCCTCCAAAAGAGGATATCTCTGTTCTTCTAGACATCTGCCAGTGGATATGCAAAGGCTCTAGGTGTGCTCGCATCTACCATCATAGGAGTACCCTGTGGTCGTGTACATGTATAATGCTCAAACATCCAAACATGTAGTAGGGTGTACACCATAAGACTCTCCCGCTGGTACCTCACCAACTAACTCAGATAATGATAAAGACAGGCTAACATACTACGGCCCCATGTGATAGTGACCTTTTCACTCTCCATCCTATGTACAAGATGGGTGAATGATGCTAAAAAAACTATACCCTTTGTGTTGGGCACTACAACCAAAGCAAGTATACATAGCATCACCCTCTGTACCAAGGGTGTCGGACCTGCTAGTATGGCTGCCAAAGATATCTGATCTGATCGGGTCCTCATCTGTGCTACCCATCCCAAACAGTACTCCATATCTACAAAAACCTTAGGTGAACCCCATGGTACTCTTGGTCTGACAGGCTCACCTTAGACTAGAATCTGCAGGATCCTATACACATTCTCTAATGTGAGTGTGATCTCTCCTGATGGAAGATGGAAAGAACATGTATCCTCATCCCATCTCTCTATCAGGGTTGATATCATAGGCCGATGGAACCTCAGCTGTGGTAGGATTGCTACCAAGTATAATCCTACGTCTCTCAATAACTGTATCTCATCCTATTGTAGCTCGGCAACACTCCCTCTGACAGATAACAGTAACCCTCCAAAGGGATGCTCTCAAAGATGGACTAGATCCTGCAATCACAAATATGGATCATATAAGTACTTCTGCATCAAATATATGTTGTACCCACCTGACCTGGTCAAGGTTGACCTTTTTGGGTCAAGGTCAACCTTTATTGGTCAAGGTCAACCTTTATGGGTCAAGTTCAACTTTTTTGGGTTAGGGTTGACCTGGCCCCAAAAAGGACAGAACCTCCCCAGTCCGGGTTGACCTTTATGGGTCAGGTCGACCTTATTGGGTCAGGGTTGACCTTCCCTATAAAAACATCAAAATTTCAATCATAGGTACTAGAAATAGGAATGTACCTCAAGCAGTGGTTGTCTGCTAGCTAGGCACCTCCTCATAACTTCCATGCAGATCACTCAAAACTCCTCTCTCTTCAGCATCTTTTACTCTGGAAATGGTAAGAATGAGGTAGTAAATGTCTCTTCTCTTTGTATAGTCAGAAAATGGAAGCATTTCCATTGTAGACATGTTTAGCCTTCTGAGTAAGTAGTTTGGGGTCATGGAAAGCACCTTGAATGGGTTCCTAATCTTGACATGGATTCCCCCCTGATCTGTCCCTCTTTCCACTCCTATTTAGCCTGATTTCTACATTTTGGACTGCAGACCTAAGATTCTGGACTTCAAGATCAGGGTCGTGTTGATGGGGTTTTTCTGATCGGGTCTGCCAACAGTCATAAGTTGTCACCGAGTTCTGGGGAAACTGGCCAAATTCGCCTGCAAAGGTTGTCTGGGGAAATCGAATCCCCTGGGCCTTCAAGCACCTGGGTGTTGGGTCACGACGGTGTGGGGCTCGGTTGGGAGGAGTGACTATATTCGAGGGGGATAGCTAGTTTCTTCAACTCATCCTCTCCAGAGATTCAATTGGATAAGGTTCTCCCTAGCATTCTACACTTAGCAAATAAAGTGAAAAAGATCTTGCAAGGTTAGAAATGTTTCATCTAACTACAGTCATGCTGAAATGTCCAGAACATCAATAATACTCTGATAGACTACACTAAATACCGAAGAAATACATAACCATCAGCTAGCATTTTATCAGTAGTGGGAGTAAGGAGGTCGTTAATCTACTTTAACATATCAGAGTAGAAGACATAAAGAACATTAAAATATGAAATACCATTAACTCAGAAGCAGGAATGCCAACAACATCATTGCCAAGAATTATTCCTTCTTTATTAATGTTCCTTCCAGCAAGCACTGGTGCATGATACAATGGTGGCCCCAGGGGAGCATTTGACTATATAAAACCAGAACAATAGAGCATTGAGCTCTGCAACTTAAGATGAGAAATTTCCTTGCTATTACTATGGACAGCAAAATCATCAATTTCGCCGACCGTTGGAAATTGGCCGATTTGGCTATTTATACAACTCTTCTAACCCAAACCCTATTTTACATCATGTTTTAATAAAATACAATATCTGGGGGCCGGTACTACCTGCGCCACCCTACAAAAGACCTTGAGATGGAATAGGCATGTCATGTCAGAAGAATGAGACAAGAATATACAATGAAAGAATCAGCCTCGAGAAGAGAGCCAAAAAGGAGAAAGAAGAAAGAAGGTCTCCCAGGGATCGAGGCTACATGCCTCATAAATGGGAAATGCGGTGCCCTGTCTCCAATGTGCCAGGTGTACCCTTGAGTGGCACCTCGAGAAGACCACCCTGTCAGAAACCAATTGCTGAGTCAACATCTCCTTGATGTGGCCAACCACCTTCTGAGAGTCTTTATTAATCGCTTCTAAAAGTGACCGGTCGGCCTCGGGGACCGAGACACGGATCACTTGAAAGAATACAAAATTTTGGGATATGGGAACTTTCATTCCAAAAAGAATAAAGAATACCCGACACTTGAGTTCTCCCCGGCCTCTGGAGAAAACTCAAGGCTACTTATTGTCATTGAAAGCCTGGAGGAGACAGGATATGCCATCTTCATCTATGTCTTTCAGGCTGGCCCTTCTGTGCTCGGCCACTTCAACTTGTTCCCCCAGGCCTGGAACATTTTCTTTGAATTCATCTACCATTTTTGCCACGTCATGACCACTAAGTATCATGCGGGTTAATTTTTCCATTTGGGCCCCATCTATCCCCTCCGAAGATTGATACTGAGACTTCATTATTTCATCAAAACTCCCCAAAACTAAATCTTCGGGGGTAGATGTATCTGTGCTAAGGGGATCAGCCCTGAAAGTCTTTATTACAAAAGACTTGTATAAATTGGAAGAATACTTCACCACATTTACTTTATCTTGCAAGGACCCTACCAGTTGCTTGGTCACCTCCAATGTGAGGTCAAGTTTGGAGTGCTGGGTTCTTACAAAATTAAATGATTTGTCACCCAGAATTCCAGATTCAAAAATCATGTCCTCTCCCAAGGTAAGGAGCTCTTCAAGCTCTACCTTCCACGCTTGGTAATTCTCGGTGTCACCCTCCCACAACTCAATAAGAGTTTCCACCTGATGAATGACTTGTCGGGCCGTGTATAGATCTCGGAGGGTGGACGCCAGGAAACACCAGGTGTTTCCTATCTGTAGGGCGACCCACTCGTCCACTACCTGGTATTTCTTTTTCATCATTCACAGGGAGTCTATGTCACTCTATGGTATATCTTCTAAGGTGGAGGCCTCCGGAGGAGCGGCATTGATGGGTCGAGCCATCTCGATGAGCAACCCCACAAGGTTTGCATTCTTTTCCTTTTCAGCTTTTAGCCTCTGGGCTTCCTTTTCATATCGGGCCTCTACTGCCCTTGCTACCTCCTTAAGAAAGTCTAGCTCGCCTTGCTTTCCCCTTTTACCTAGGGATACCTCTGCAACATTATAGTCTGCAGGGTCCGCGGTTGCTTCATCCATGTCTGGGGGAGCTGTTGCCACAACAACAAATATTTCTCCGCCTGGCCCAGTTCGAAGAGTATGAACTGTCCAGGCTTTCTTGGCCTTTGGCGGGGCTTGAACCTGGGCCATCATTTCTACCAAGGAGAGGGGAATCATAGGAGTGGACTGAGCCTTTCTTTTCCTGCTCTCTATCAGCCACTAAGGTGGTAGGGGTGGCCTTCCTGCCAGAATTTGTTCTCTTGACTCTTCCCCAATGTTTTGTGGCCGTGGCTCCTTGGTTGCATGGACCTCATCCGTCCCTCTCCCTGCCTCAACTTCTTCTGCAGCAATATTTTATTCATCAACCTCCATCTCCTCAGCCTTGTCCTCTGTACCTATTCCTCTATCTGGACTTTGGCAGGCTTCCTTGGGGATTTCTTCTTCAAGCTTCTCTTCTTCTTGTTGTTCTTCTTCTGCCAGGGCCTCTTCCTCAGTTGGCACCTCTTCCGGCAGTAGGGGAGGTATCGGGTCAAGATTTAGAGTTTGGGCCGCCGTGATCACCTACCCAAAAGTTTCTCTCGGGAGTGGCCCTTGGAACGCGACAGCTGGGGTTACGGTTTTTCTCGAAGGTCCAGTTCCCCCAGTAGATGCCATTTGTTCACCCTATTTTTGTTGGTCCACTCCTGGACCTTGCATTGCCTGAGCCCTAGAGGCAACCTCCATTTTTGGCTCCTTTTCTTCTACTTGTTTCTCTTGTCCCTGTGCAGGCTCTTGTTCAATATCTTCTTTCTTTGCAGCTCCTTGCTCCACCCCGGGGACCTCTGTCTCCATTTGGGTATTGTCTCCCTGCAAGTTCCCAAACTCGTCGGTCACAAATACATCGTCAAATTCTTCTGGTGGAGGGGGACTGGCTAGGAATTTTGTAGGCTCAGTTTATTTCTCTGGCTCCAGGGAACTGGAAGAAAGGATTTCCACTTGTTGGGGTTGGGACATCCCCTGCCCCGGCTCTGCCTTAGGCTTTTTGCTGATTTTCTTCTTTTGCCGAGTGATCAGAGGTGGCCCCGTTTCTCTTAGCGCTACCGCCTCCAAGGGATCCACCCCCATTGCCTTAACCATTAAGGCTGCTAATGACGGGGAAGAGGAGGGGCGAAGTGGCCCGGTCATAAGTGGTGGGGTGGCCAGCCTCGTTATTAACTGCTCCCTCATCTGCTGGGAGGTTGCCACCGACTGCTTTATTTTCTCTGTGATTGGGACTTCTTGCATAGGAGGGGTCATGTCTATTCCTTTTCCTTTGTCTGCACCCCGCAAAGAAGTCCCAGCCCCTGGTGTCATCTTTGGTACTGGCGGTGGAGTTAATTTTGGTGCCAACTGGGCCGCTTGACGAGTACTCCCGGGGCACACCTTCTTGAAATAGGCGTGGCTTCGCTCACCCACCTCCTGAGTGAAGTCTTCAATAGTGGGCCCTTCCTGGGTAGCCCAGTTTACTGGTGGAAGGGCCTTTTTATCGATCCCATTTGCCTTGTACTGGGGGTTGATAGTGGGGGTGGCATTTGAGAAGTCTACCGGGAACTTTTGGAGCTTCAATTTATGCATCATGTCGGCTGTCATTCTGACATAGTGCCTACTCTGCACCTCCACATCATCTTGGCATTCTGCCTAGAAGTCCTCCATGTGTATATGATGGGACTCTGAAGCCCGGGGCAGTGTCATTGTGATTCTGCCATGTGGATCAAAAATTTTCCACGCCAGATAGAATTCCTGTAAGTTATAAGTTTTCAGCTCATTGTCTGCCTCCTTTGCGGCAGCCAGACTGCATGTGTAGTTCCCGCAGGTGATTGGGAATGGAATGTTGGGGATCTTTTTGAGGGAAAAGAAGGCATGCACCTCCATTATTTGTCTACAATACTCCAATAGCATGATCTTGTGCCCACAATGTTTGGGCAACAAGTAGGGTTTCCCGGAGAAGCTGGCGACCCTAATGTATGTGTGTTGTTGGAATTGAATATAGTAATGTCCATAACTATGGACCAACTTCATCACCTTAGTAGACAGGCGGTATCCAGCATCCCGGGTGGGTGTAAGCAGATGGTAGTAAACGAATGCATCATTTACCCGGCAGAAACTGGGGAAGCTGGCCTCCCATTGAACCTGTGGGAAATGGTCCCATGGTGCCTTTTGTCCCAGGCTAATCCCGAGCATGCCATCTGTAAGTAGGCCATGAGAATGGGGCCTCTGCTACGCTAGGGCCTAGAAAACATAGGAAGACATATAAAACTTTTTCTTCCTGTTCAGCTACTGGAACTAGGAGTCGACATGGTTGGATATTATTGTTGCCCAGTCAAAGAATTCTCCCTTGGTGGAGATGCCGAGGAGGAAATAGTACATCCATTTGGAAAACTCCTAGGTGGAGGGCTTCCCAAAGACTCGAGCTAATGCTATCATCCCCATCTGGATGCTCTCCTTGAATTCAGAGCGGAGAATCTCTATCTTAATTCTCTTTGGGTCCCTCTTCGGGGCCTCCAACCAATGGGTATTCATGTACACCCAGGCCGCATCTTCCAGCTGTGTGAACAGGGTCAAGGCATCAGTCCTTGTAACCACCATGGCCCTATCAAATTGTGGGATTCCTAGGACCGCCTGGAATGTATCTGGGTCGAGGGATACCAGAGGATTAGGGTACCCCATTGATTCTATGGCTGTGAGCATAACAGCCTGAACAAAAGAGTTGTAGTTATTTTCCAATGTTAGGATAAGCTCTGGAGATTGCACAGAGCATGGGAAGCAAGCTTCCCAAAGGATCCCAGAGCCCCTGACATTGATCGCTAACTGATCTCCAGCTTGTCGCTAGATGTGCATTATTTTAACCAAGGCCTACATCTCCGACCATGTTCCGACGCTGGTGTCAGTTATCAGCTTGACTTTGGACTCAATCTTTGAGCCCATGATGACATTGTCCTATACAAATTTCATGGTCAGGGGAAGCTTCTCCAGGGCCTTCTCCATTTTAGATTTTACGGCAGCCCTGGTTTCTGTTGCGGAAGGTAGCTTTGGACTTCCGGGTGGAGAAGATGCCGATGCTTCAGACATGTTTGGAAGATAGACTCCGAGAACCTGCAAGGCAAAAGTGACCTTTAGAATACATTTACCAAAATAATTATTTCGGGGCCCGGAGATCTTACCATCATGATGCTCATTTTCCTGAAAAGTCAGTTTCATGCAAAGATAACCGAAAAGAAAACATATCGTAAACTTTTAGATTTTTATTAAACACCCAGATCCGGGGATTTTATCACACTCAACAAAGGCACAGGATGTTTGATGGTAGGAGACCCAAAGCCTGGAGAAATGACCGTTGGTGAGGACATGCAAAAAGGCTAGTCATCGAGCCCATGTGGGCGCCACATGTGTAGGTTTTAAATGGAAGTTATGGCGATGACGGCGGAGCCAACTATCCAAATGTGTAAAAAGTGAGCCACTTGGCTAGAATTGATTATGTACATGGGACATAAATGAGGTTCTGATAGACTTCATGGAGGAGAGAGAAAACTTCCTGTTTGAAACCGGCTGAGAGCCGAGTTTCAAACAGGTGGTTTTCTTTCCCCGAGGCGAGCTCGTGGGTGGAAAACCAGAAATGCAGGTGACTCGACCAGCTCGTTGAGCCACACAGAAGGATATACGCGAAGATGAGGGATATATATAATAACACAAAGGTATATATAGAAACTATACATAAATATACATGTATATACATAAAATATACAATGCAAAAAGACGTCCGTGGGAAAACCAGACATGACAGAAACATATATATATAGCTATCTACATATTTTACAAATGGAGCACCTCTACACACAGGGTGGACAACCCTCTAGCAGAGAGCCGACCCACCAATGGGCGGCAGAACTAGAAAATAGCAAACTAGACGAAACAGAGAAACAAAACAAACAAGACAAAAACCAAACAAAAATGGAAGAAAACTAGAGAGCGGAAAATGAAAACACCAACCTGAGAACACAGAAGGTGGAGGAAAGGGAAGAGTTACCGCAAGAGCTCTGCAATAGATCGAGTTATCGAACGGTAAAAATCACCACCATGAAGCACTCACAATCGCCTGAAAGTGACTGGAAATGTTAAACGTTAATTATCATAAACTCTCTGCAAATGCCTTGTTAATCACTTCGAAATCACTCTATTAATCGCTCTAAGTGCTTGAAGGTTTTAATCGTGGTAAATTTGAAAGTGACAGGTAAGCTCTATTTATACTCGTGGTAAAAAGATAATACTTTTCCTTCTGGAAATCTCCGGTCAAGCAAACCTCTAGATTTCAGGCCCGAGGATTCCCCGTGATGATGTTCCTTAAGAACGTCATGATGAATAATCCCAGAGTCTGGAATTTGGTTTCCAACGAAAGGCAACCTCCAGGACCAGAGTCCTATAGATGAAAGAAAACAAACAAAACACCACACCGGGGAAGGAAACCTCAAAGAAAGAAAACAAAAAGGGAAAGGAGGACAAGGCAAAGCCGCAAGCAAAACACAAAGAGGGGGACCCAACATTTTTCACACAAAATGTAGGGACGGGGATGCAGGGCATAACAGGTCGACCTTTTGGATTTATGTCAACCTTTTGGGTCTATGACGACCTTTTGGTTCTATGTTGACCTTTTGGGTCTATGATGACTTTTTGGGTCTATGTCGACCTCGACCCTGACCTAGGTCAGGGTCAACCTCAACCTTGACCCAGCGTTCAAACTTCAGGGTCTTTCAATTTCTGGATGTCGGTCTTTGCAAAAAGTTCTTTCCCACTTCCGAGTCGGTTGTTTTGGGTTCCAAAGCACCGATTCCTAAATTATATTTAATATAGGTCCTCTCCTAGGGGTAAAGGCTTTAATGGGATTTTAGTCCTGATATCTAGGCCTCCTTAGAAGATTGTTCCCTAATTCCATATAAAAGAGAAGCTTTCTCTCTCATTTTCTCTAAGTCTTCTAATCATGATCAAGCATTCTCAAGATATCTTCAAGTGTGATTCAAGAAAGCAAGCAAGAAATATTTAAAGCAAGCATTCATCCATTCAAGTATCCAATTTTATGAAGGAGATCCATTGGAGGCCATTGAAGGATTAAAGCTACATGGTGCCCTTTTGGTGATCTCTCCATCCACCTTCTTGCAAGCCTCTTCCAAATCAAGAACCCATTCAAGACTTGGTGTTGGAGATCTACAAGCAATTCATTAAAGACATTATTCATCCTACATTTTAGATTCATTGGTGCATACATGCTTGTGAATTCAAGGATTCGAATCCTCCACAAGGACTTTTACAAGCAAGGTGAATTTATGCATTTACTTTGTTTATTTCTGCAATTTCAATTACATATATTTAAGGTTAATTCCAAAACTAGGGTTTGACCAAGGCAAACCCCTCCCCCCAACAAAAAAATCTCTTTTTCTTGAAGGTACAGGTTCAGGATTACAGTTTTGAGACCAGATCTGGATACCCTTTTTGACAAACTTTCAGGATCTGCAAACAGAGTCACTTTTGGATCTGTGCAGGTCAGGGTTGACATTTGTGGGTCAAGGTTGACCTTTTTCATAAGACGACATTGGAATGGAAAATGATTTCTGGGTTTTGTTCATCTCTACGTTTTGATTTCGAATCATACTTCATTTTTTCCAGAAATAGCCTAAAGTCCTTAGAAAACAATGTTCTTTGATCTGCACTATTTTAAGGTTGGTACTTCATCTCATCCATTTCAATTCCTAGAACTATCATATACATTCCTTTCTAAAATGGGAATTTAAGATCTTTCCTCTTTGCTCTTATTTCTGAATGGATGATTCATTTGTGCACTGATCCTTCTTTTGGGTTAATCAATTTGGATCTTTCATTTGTGCATTTGAGGTTAAAAGGACCATCTTATCTTACCCACATATCACACAAACATCTACATTTTCAAATGTGACATATTTTCTTATGTTACACATAGTAACATTTTTATATGTTACATTTTGGAGAACCCGTGATAGACAACTCCTTTTTGGTGTTAGATTTGCATTTTATGTTAGATCTTACATGTAGATTTCTTTCATTCTCTTGCATTTATATTTCAAAAATAAAAATCACATATTTCTTTAAAAATACAAAAACATTTACATCTTTCCTTCTCGTAGATTTCATTTGAATGCATTTGGATATATTTAGATCTATTTTCCATGCATTTCTTTATCCATTACCATGTCGCACAAATTGTTTCAAGTAGTTTTCAAATGCTTTATTGATAGGGATGATAGTCCTCCTATTTGGGATGAACCTTTAGATTTGGATGTTGATTATTCTTTTCCCCATGAGGCCATTGTGGGTTATTCTACTTTTTGGGATGAACCCTTGGATAAAGACATTGATTTATCCCCTGCTTGTGATGATACTTTGATACAAGAGGGTGATTTATTAATGGATGACATATTCATACATGACGATGACTCTTTTTCTATAAAAACTCCCCTTATATAGACATTAGAGATGCCTTACCTCCATTTGGGATTCCTTCTAGTGATGAGGCATTAGCGGGGAATGATATGAATTCCCTTAATGCTCTCCCTCTTAGTGATGATCTTATGGAGAATCCAGCTCCTATCTCATTTCCTCCTAGGATGTCTTCTTTTCTTCCTTCTTGTGAAACTATTTGTAGTGTTGAGACAACTAACATGGTTTATCCTAAACCCTTGATGACTATTAGAGGTTTTCCTCGCATTACTATCAAAGGTGAACCTATGGAGTCTTTCAATAATAAACATTCAATAGCTCACACCTATCATACAAGGAATAACTCTCAACCTAATCCAGTGTTTCCTACTTATTTACCACCTTCTCAACCCATTATTCCTCCTCCACCCCATCTTCCTAGCATGGAGTATGATTTAATAAATCAATTACGCAATACCCCCGCCAAGATTTCTTTATGGGAGCTTCTTCAAACTTCACCTACCTGCCATGAAGCCTTGAAAAAATCTCTATCAACTCTTCCCACTCCACCTCCTAATCAAGAGAACATCAATGCCTTCTTATAGTGCATGCATGCTACCCCAGGCCTTCCTGACATTGTCTTTACTCAAAAGGATTTACCTTCTAAAGAAGTTCAGAATCAATATGATGCTCTTATGGTTGTTGTTACTATCAATAGGAGTATCATTCATAGGACCTTGATTGATAATGGATTTGGGCTTAATATTTGTAGCATGGACTTTCTCAAAGAGATTAAAGCTGATCTTTCAACTATTCAACCTGACAATGTTCCTATCTGTGGCTTTGATAACATTTGTAAGAAAGCTTTGGGCATCATTACTTTACCTATCAAAGTAGGTCCGGTCATCTTGAATAATCCTTTTCATGTTATGCCTAGACCTCTTAATTATAATCTTCTTTTGGGTAGACCTTGGCTACATGAGATGCATGTTGTTCCTTCCACCCTTCACCGTAAAGTCAAATTTATTCACAACAACATGGTGTATACACTTCATGCAGATGATGCACCAAATCCTTGTTTGAATATTCAAAAAACTCCTATCCCTAATAATAATCCTTCTTCCTCTAATGCTCTTCCTAGAGATGATTGGGGAACCTTGAATTTTAATCCTACCTTTATTGGAGAATATAAGGTTTCTAATCTTGATTTTATGAAGCTACAAAGAGAGTTTGAACAATGAGTTTTTGCTTCTACTTCTAATACCCTTCGTAATAACTTTGTCACTGCTTCTACCCATTATGAACCTGTCAAACCTACTAATGATGACATAGTGACTAATAAAGTTCCATTGACTCCTTCTAATATGGCTTCTTGTTATGGTCCTAGTTATCATTTACTAGTTAAACAAGGATTCCATGGTCAAAGATGTGGTAAGCATAAAAAAGAAATTCAAATGCCCTTACGAAATGGGGGGCATGAACATTCTTATGCATTGGGATTTAATCCTCAACAACACATCAATAACAAAATCTCAAATAAAACTTCAAAACATGATGAACCTATGAAGGAATTTGACCAAGAAGTTCTTTTGCCTAAACTCCTTCGTGCTAAGATGATTGCTAGACCTAAATGCAAAAAGAAATGTAGTTCACACTTGAAGACTCTTCCTTTTTGTTTTTATCATAGATTTCATGATCACTCTACAAATGAATGTCAAGCTTTATGTTATAAGATTAGGCATCTCATTGATAGTAAAGTTATTTATATAACATGTGACAATGAGTTGTATTTCAATCCTATTTTCTCTAAATAACATTTATGTTCCTATTATGGAGCTCCATATTATGTAAACAATGCTAAGCCTAATCTTTGGGGGATCTTTGTCTTGCATAGTATTGTGAGTGATATAATAGGTCCCCTCTCATCCTTTTTCCCATGCTTGGGGGGCAAGGATGCCATCTTCTTCTTTTCTATCTTTCCGGGATTCACTTTTTCCCTTGGTTAAGCAGTATTTATCTATTATGTGATATCCAATCGTACATGAACATTTTGGTTTGCATTGAGGATCTATGTCCTTGATCACAACCTATTTCATTATTTGACATTGGGTTTCCCTG
>MU223187.1:4286416-4310624 GCA_018584345.1 Thuja plicata | reverse complement strand
TTGGACTGGGTGTTGTCTATGGATATTGTCTTGATGTTGAAGAAGGCTTTATCCTTTCTCTTTTTCTTTCCTTAACATGTCAAAATAGTATGTACTTTGCCATATTAAGGAGGGGGGCATATACACGACCTCCCTTGTTTTATATTATGCATTTTTGTTCTAACATTTTGTTTTGCAGCATGATAAATCCTCTGAGGGTAACGCACATAAGTTGCTAAATCCTGAAGAGATATGCAATCAATTACAATTCAATATGCTAAATCCTCAGAAGGTAATGCACATAAGTTGCTAAATCCTGAAGAGATACGCATTTTACAAATGTATTCCCTGGTAATATAAGAATATGGATCCATGGATACTTCATAAAAGCCATCAGAAGATTCACTACATACATGCACAAAGCCGCCAGAAGGCACACAAATTTATGGGGTGACTATCAAGTTCTTTCTTGATGGGCCATCCTATCCTTTTTGTGGTTCAGAGTGAGATAAACACATCTTATTGGGTGAGTTAACCTCTCTCTCTCTCTCTCTCTCTCTCTCTCTCTCTCTCTCTCTCTCTCTCTCTCTTTTTCTTTGACCAATGATGTCTCTCTTATCAAGATCTTAGGGTTGATAAAGACTTAAGTCCCTTGGGGGGCTTGAGGGTTTCTTTATCCCTTTTGGATTTAATAAGATTGTATTTTTTTTATATTCTCCTTTACCAAGAGTTTGTGTTGAACTCATACTCTTGCTAAAGTGGGGGTTAAATGTATAGTCAAAAAATGGAAGCACTTCCATTGTAGACGTGTTTAGCCTTCCGAGTAAGTAGTTTGGGGTCATGGAAAGCACCTTGAATGGGTTCTTGATCTTGACATGGCTTCCCCCCTATTTTTTCCCTCTTTCCACTCCTGTTTAGCCTGATTACTGCATTCTGGACTGCAAACCTAAGATTCTAGACTTCAAGGTCAGGGTCGACCTTTTGGGTCTATGTTGACCTTTTGGGTCTATGACGACCTTTTGGGTCTATGTCAACCTTTTGGGTCTATGATGACCTTCTATTTCTATGTTGACCTCAACCCTAACCTAGGTCAGGGTCGACCTCGACCTTGACCCAGGGTTCAAACTTCAGGGTCTTCCAGTTTCTGGATGTCGGTCTTTGCAAAAAGTTCCTTCCCGCTTTCGGGTCGGTTGTTTCAGATTCTGAAGCACTGATTCCTAAATTATATTTAATATAGGTCCTCTCCTAGGGGTAAAGGCTTTAATGGGAATTTAATCCTCCTATATAGGCCTCCTTAGAAGATTGTGCCCTAATTCCATATAAAAGAGAAGCTTTCTCTCTCATTTTCTCTAAGTCTTCTAATCATGATCAAGCATTCTCAAGATATCTTCAAGTGTGATTTAAGAAAGAAAACAAGAAAGATTTAAAGAAAGCATTCATCCATTCAAGTATCCATTTTCATGAAGGATATCCATTGGAGGCCATTGAAGGATTGAAGCTACATGGTGCCCTTTTGGTGATCTTTCCATCCACCTTCTTCCCAGCCTCTTCCAAATCAAGAACCCATTCAAGAATTGGTGTTGGAGATCTACAAGCAATTGATTGAAGAAATTATTCATCCTAAATTTTAGATTCATTGGTGCATACATACTTGTGGATTCAAGGATTCAAATCCTCCACAAGGAATTTTACAAGCAAGGTGAATTTATGCATTTACTTTATTTATTTCTGCAATTTCAATTACATATATTTAAGGTTAATTCCAAAACTTGGGTTTGACCAAGGCAAACCCCTCCCCCCGACAAAAAAATCTCTTTTTCTTGCAGATACAGGTTTAGGATTGTAGTTTTGAGACCAGATCTGGATACCCTTTTCGGAAAACTTTCAGGATCCGTGAACAGAGTCACTTTCAGATCTGTGTAGGTCAAGGTCGACATTATTGGGTCAAGGTTGACATTTGTGGGTCAAGGTCGACCTTTTTCATAAGATGACATCAGAATAGAAAACTAATTCTGGGTTTTGTTCATCACTGCATTGCAGTTTCGGATCATACTTCAATTTTTCTAGAAACAGCTTACAGACCTCAGAAAACAATGTTCTTTGATCTGCATTATTTTAAGGTTGGTACTTCATCTCATCCATTTCAATTCCTAGAACTATCATATAAATTCCTTTCTAAAATGGGAATTTAAGATCTTTCCTCTTTGCTCTTATTTCTGAATGGATGATTCATTTGTGCATTGATCCTTCTTTTTGGTTAATCAATTTGGATCTTTCATTTGTGCGTTTGAGGTTAAAAGGACCATCTTATCTTCCCCACACATCACACAAACATCTACATTTTCAAATGTGACATCTTTTCTTATGTTACACATAGTAACATTTTTATATGTTACACTCTTATTTATAGGCAGTAAATTAGGGTTTTACTAGGGTTTCATTTGGAGTTATGTAGGTTAAATTCAAATTTTCCCTGTATATACATTTAGATCTACTCTTTTCATCATAACTTGAGTTTGGTAACTCTGTTTTCAGTGCTGTCAGAGGCGTTGGAATCATGATTCATATACCTAAGCTCTTGATTTATTTTAGGAAGGTTTAGGACCCTTATAAATGGTTTAGGAAAGGATCTTCTTCAACAAATTGCATATTCAGTGTATAGAAATTACCTTATCACCCTGTTTCACCTTCCATGAATCAGTAAGCTGAATTAGGGGGGGCATAAGGGGCTCTATATAATTCTCAAGATCATCATAGTAAGACTTAGGTACTCTCTAGATTTTCATTAACCTCATGTGTTGCAGGTTGCGGATACTAATGGTTTCTTGCAGGATCTTCGCATTGAGGACTTAGCTATATCCTTTTTATACTTATGATGTTTTCTTACTTTAGCTTGCATATTCACGTAGTAGCATATTTAAGCTAAAGTGGGGGCTAAATGTATCATCTTAAAATGGAAGCACTTCCATTTTGATAGGCTTATCACCCTCATTTAGTATGGTTGGCATATTATATTTGCATCTATGGTTGATTATACATGTATAGATGAAATTAGGGTTAGGATCTTGTGGATTCTCCCAAATTTCTCTCTCCATGGCTCTTCTCTCTAGGTAGGACCTATGAATTGGTCCTCTTTGGCCTCATCCTACTCTCTCTCTAGGCCTCTAGGCCTTCTTAAACACTTTGGCACATTCCTCTACCTTTCTAGGTCCCTGACTGATCTGGAAACCTTTCTGCAACTTTCTGGTGACCTAACTGAAAACTCAAGTTAGGGTCAAGGTCGACCCTAACCTAGGTCAGGGTCGAGTTTGACATAGACCTTTGCCAAATATTGCACCCCGCTTTCAAATCTAGAGTTTATCGGGGCCCAGAGCTTAAAATAGGTCCCTGAGTTCGGATGCGGAAGTGTTTTCTCTGATATTTGAATTAATATGTTTTCCCCTTAGTTGGAAAAGGTGATTGGACCATTATTCAAGGTGAAATCTTAATTTTTATCCCTTGCATTTCCCTAGGATGCCTATGTTGAGATCTATATATAAACACTCTCTTTTGCCTTCATTTGATCATGAAACGAAATCGGGAGATTACATGATGGAATGATGAGGCAAGAAAGAAAAAGGATGATATAGAGGAACGTGCTAGGAGGAAATATATCATCATCTTCAATCAAGCACTTTGAGGAAAAAACTATGGTGGATTTTCATTGAAGCAAGAAGGCTCTCTCTTTTGATCTACTATTCACAACATTCAAACATTCAAAGGACATCATCATGGGGTAGCAATTACAGATTGTGAGTTGATGGGAATACTTTAGCCTTGGGGGCTTGGTATGATTTCTTTGTCATATTCAAATCTATGCATTGCTTTCTCATTTCCATGTTATGTTAGGATTGTTAATCTAGAAGATTAGATCTTGATATTGCATGTTTAAAATCTCTTTTTGAGAGATCAATACACACACACAAACACACTACATTCTATATTTGGCTATCTGTGGAGGTGGAGATCACCAAAACAGGGGTTTAACTAAGGAAAAACCCTACATAGCCACCCCAAAATCCCTCGTTTTAGATATTTGTAGGTGCTATTTTAAGGAGTTATAGGTGCAGGACAGCATATCTAAGACCAGATTTGGATACCCTTTTCAGCAAACTTCCAAGATCTGCAAACAGATTTTCTGTCAACACTGTGCAGGTCAGGATTGACATTATTGGGTTAGGGAAGACATTTGTGGGTCAAGGTCAACCTTTTTCATAAGACATCAAAATGGAAAAAGATTTCTGGGTTTTGTTCATCTGTACGTTTTGGTTTAGCATCAACTGTCAGATTTTCTAGAAACTCAATATGAACCTCAGAAAATGAGTGTTTCCAGATCTACTATGTTATGAGGTAGGTATCTTGTCCATTTATTTCTTACATGTTCCTCAAGCTATTTTATCATAAAAAATTAAGTGTAAGAAAACATAAATTTGGCCTTAGGATCTCACTTTACCACATTACATAAATCTTATTTAGGAAATCCTTCTTGTTCCAAATTTTATACCTTACAACATATACTTACACTTACCGGCATATAGATAGGGGGAGTCATTAAAATGACTAAGGAAGAAGTATACATAGGTGTACATACTAATACATTCAGTATGTTGCACATATCATGTTTTTGATACTAATGTCAAAGGGGGAGATTGATGACATTAATTTTTCCATTAGTACACTTAGTGAAAAACATCGAAAGAGATCATCGGTACAAGCATAACTGGTGGACAACAAGAATAACTGGTGGACTATAAGCATAACCGATGGACAACAAGAATTCCTAATAGAACAAGAAGTCAAGAGAAAATGCTAAGTATGGAATTGACCGATGAACACTGAAAAGTGTTAACACCGACGAAGTAAATAGGACATCACCGACGGGTAAATGAAATAACACAAAGATCATCACCGATGACATAGTTTTGATAAAAAAACTGACAGAGTAGAAAAGGCATGCCTAACGAATAGTTCGAGAAAGGAACACAGATGGCAAAGAAAAATGACAGACTGACAAAGAAACCCGACCATCATAATTGACAGTCGGTTAGAGAACCCGAAAATAGTGGATCTGAGTTTTACACGTCAGATAAAGCATTGTAATTCTATTTTTAGAGTTTTAATTTGTTTTAAATCATTATTTGAGGGTCAAGAAAGCATTATGTAAATGTTTTAAAGAATCCTAATGGATCTAGAACATATCTAACTAAAGATCAAGGTCAAGTTGTAAACCTTGGATCTAGAGTTAACTTGCAAAGTGTGAATAAAGAATCGAGCTAAAATCTAGTATAAATAGATGTTCAATCAATTGTGAATTATAAATTAATTGTTTTTGATAGCCATGAAGAGCATCTAAGGAGTAGAAGGTAGAATTCAAGAAAAGTTCAGAAACAGATCACATCAATTATCAAGAACACACAAAGTCTACCGACGAGCAGACAAAGGTATTATTCAGTCATGAAAAGATGATTACTCATACATAGGAAGCTTTATTGAATTTGTTATTAGAAATTAGAGATTGCATACATCATCAGATCAAAGACTTATGTAGTTGCATTCTAACAAGTGCATCACATCTAAAATCCTTTTGTAGAAGGTGGACTTAACTATTCTTTACAAATCTCTTAATAGAGTGCACACTTAACAGTGTTGCAAAAGCTTCAAACAAAGTAGATCTTAACAGATCTCCACTGTAATACTCCTAAGAGGGTAGGTCATTAGAAGTGACCAATTGTAAGCCTTAACTTGCCCCTTCTTATCCCCAGATAGTGAAGTCTTGTGGGTAACAATCCCCACCATAGTTTTTACTTCCTAACAGAAGTTTTTTGCGATATCATATCTTGTGTCATGTGTTATCTATTTTCATGAATATTTCTTATATGGTTACATATTAAAGAAATTATGTTATGATTGCATATACATAAAGAAATATGAATAGTTAGATAAGATAATTTACAAATCGATGACTAAGGGTTAATGGGCTAACCAAGAAAAGTTTTAGAGGTACTGATTCACCCCTCCCCTCTCAGTACATCATTCCAATATAATTCCAACAGTATCTTTTATTAATTTCCTTAAATCGCAAATGTATCTGATGCCACTTAAAGACATAATGGAAATTTATGGAGGGACTGACACAAGCAGGTCACGTCCACCACCAAAAAGAATTGGGGAACTTACATTCGAAGGCCACATGGCATTTCCAAATGTGACAAACAACCAAGCTACAATGTATATTGCTTTGAGGTCTATCTTTTAGCACTTTAATCAGTCTTTAATTTTTAAACATTTTTTCTGTCGTTGTTATGGCACTGCTCATTTCCCACGTAAGCAGGTCCTGAGTATTTTTTGGCAGCTGAGTAGCAGTAGGCCAACATTGTAAGACATCTGTCTGCAAACCAATAGCTGCCACATGCAATCAACAAGAAAATTCCCTTCCCTGTAAATGTCTTTTATGGAAGTCTCACTAAAGAGACCCAACAAAGCTCTTATATCCAATAGGATAGGGTCAACTCTCCACCTGGCTGTAGAGCAACCACCGGCAGCCTCAACAATAACCTTGGAATCCCCCTTGACCTCAATCCTGGTGCAACCCAAGTTAAGAGAGAAATTCAATCCCCATAAGACCACCATAGCCTTTGCCTATTTAACTGAGTGGTCAACAAGGGGACCAACATAAGTGGCCACCATTCTTCCCCAGTGATCCCGTATGATTCCTCCTCTCACTTGTAGCCTTCCTTGGGTAGAACCATCAAAATTAAGTTTGTGCTAGTAGGTCTGAGGGAGGACCCAAACAGTCGCCTTTCTAGCTCTTAGTTTAGTGTTGTCAAATCTGGAAAACCCCTTTCCCAATCCTTAGAATTATTCTAGTCAAAGTCAGTAGCACAAAAATTAGGGCTTTTCCAACTTCCCACTAGTAGATTTTCTTCTAAGAGTTTATACCCTAGATAGAAAACATCCTTTGTAGTGAGTTCAATATCTTTGAATATCCTGTTATTGCATTCCTTCCAAATAACACAAAAAAATGTAGGGGTAATTTGGTTCCATAAGAGTTTTATCAGCATGTGCTATGAAGGCGAGTGCCATTCAAGAAGCATATCCTTGATGCTATGGTTTGAAGCCCATGGAAGGTTGAGTCTAGAGAGGATCTCTTGCCAGATCCCAATAGTGAACTCATAGTGAAGCATGATATGTTTAGAGATTTTCTCAGCTTTCTTGCACAGGCAGCATCTATTAGCAAGGCTAAACCCTCTTTTGACATGATTGTCAAGGGTGAGGATTTTCCCATGGAGTATTGTCCACCAGAAAAAGTTAACTTTAGGGATTAATTATGGCTGCCAAATCTTCCTCCAAAAATAAATGTCAGCATTGTCATTGATAACTAGACCATAGGTTGATCTGAAAGAGAATCTGCCATGTTGAGTGTTTCTTCAAAGAAATCTATTAGGTTGGTCTATGATAGGGATGCAGACCGAAAGCAACAAATCTCTGAGTTTAGTTGCAAGGATGGTTAGGTCTGGTCTATCCTGAAGATAAGGGAGGAGGTCAATCCACTTACCATTAGAGATAAAGTTGGAGACCAACGACCCAACACCAAGGGTAAAAATGTTCCTCAATTGAGAGAAATGAGAGTTATCAAGGATGGTGTCGAGTAGCTAGGGGTCATCCCAAAATCTAATCTCCATACCATTACCCAACGACCAAATGGTCCCCTTTTCCAATATACTTCTGCATTTGAGGATATTGTTTGAGATTTTGGAGCCCCCAGGGTGACCTTGCACCATGAAGAGTTTACAATAGCATTCCCCATCTAGATACTTAGCTTCCATGATTTTACACCAATTATTAGTTCCCCGCACCATGGTCCAAGCCATTTTAGAAAGCAAAGCTCTTTTAAGGTTTCAAATTTTCCTTAAACCCAAGACCCCCAGGGCTTTGGGGAGACAAAATGTATCCCAAGAGACCAAGGAGAGGCATTTATTTTCCTCAGACCCCAACCAAAGGAAGGTACGTTAAATTTTTTCAAGCTTGTCAGCCATGAAACCAAATATTTTAAATATAGACAAAAAATAAGCTAGAATGCCTTGCAGGGAAGTAGCAAGGAGTTGAAGCTTACCGGTATTACTGAGGAGTTTACCTTTCTAGCCCACTAGTTTCCTTTGGGTCCTTTCAAGAATAGAATTCTAGAATTCATTCTTCACATCTTTGACAGTCAACGGAAGGCCAAGATAGGTAGCAAGAAGTTTGTCAGCCTGACATCCTAGAATCTTAAAAAAAAAATTATGAACTAGGTCCTTAGTGTTGAAGAACATTCAGCTTTTGTGTTAGTTGATATGCTATCCCAAAGTGGTAGTGTAATTTTCTAGCAGCCGCTTCTACATTTTAGCTTCCCTAACCGAGGAGGCCCTAAAGAAGAAGGTGTCATCAATGAATTGCTACAGGATCACAAGTTGAAGAGTAGTGGTCAACTTGATCCTCACAATTGCTCTAGAATGGGCCATCTCCATCATCTACTGGCCGATACCATTAAATAACACTGAGAATCTCATAGTCTCCAATAAAATCTTAATGAGGTCAATAAATTTCTCTGACAAACCAAACACAGACAAGAATTTGTAGAGGAAAGTCCAATTCACTTTATCATAGGCTTTAGAAACATCCATCTTGAGGTCCATCCCAACGACCCTGCTACAGTCATTGGAGTGAATAATTTCATGACTAGTAATGGAAAAATACATAAATTTTTGACCGGGGACAAACCCTTTCTGATTGGGGCTGATAATTTTGTCGAGTAGAAGTTTGATGCGATTAACCATAATTTTGGAAAATACTTTATATAAAGTATTACAAAGGCTCATAGGTCTGAAGTCCTCCATGATTTTGGGCTCTGCACATTTGGGGACCAACACAATATAAGTTTCATTAAGTTTCTTAAGGAGTTTTTTTACATCTAATGAAGTCCCTTGCAGCATGAATGATATCATAACTAATAATATCCCAATATTCTTGGAAGAAGGCAGGGGGAAACCCATCCAAACAAGGGGCTTTGTAGGATCCCATGGAGAAGACTGCCCTTCAAACCTCCTCATTAGTGACCCTTGACATGAGAATGTTATTGTCATCTATCATGATAGCCCTAGGTAGTTGAACAATGAGATGGTCATGGAGGCTAACAAAGTCCCCAACAAAAGTATTGGTGGAAGATCTAGAGAAATAATCAGTGGCTAGACCTCCAAGTAGAATAGGGTTTGAGATTTCCTGCCCCACGAGTTCCTGAGCATGGTGATGGAATTCCTTTTTTGGTGTTTGCAGGATGATTGATGAAAAAATCAATGTTACGATCCCCCTCCTAGGGAGCACAACCAAAGAGGAGGCTGCCCCCAAATCCCAGGTGGAAAATAGGAAGACACAGTCCAGGCGGACCTGTATGAGATGACTTCCTTTCTTTTTTTTTGTCCAAGTGAAGGGGTTACCTCTTAGCTCAACATCATAAAGACGACAATCTCCCACAAAGTTAGCTAGTTCTCCCATACTGTCAGTGTAGTCTAAATTGCCTCTCCACTTCTCAGAAGGAAACATTGGAGAGTTAAAATCTCCTGCCACAATGAGCCTAGAATCCTGCAGACTCGAGAAAGATAACTTTAGATCTTCCCAAACCCCCTTCTCCCCTATCTAGTATTACGAGCATAAATGTTAAAACAAAGCCAATCCAACTTTGGGGAGGTGAAGGCCATTGCTAGGTGGTGGTGGGAAAAGCTGTGGGCATCACCCCTGACCTTAGAAGGATTCCAGAGGGTAGATATACCTCCAAAAGCTCCTTGAGCCTTAGAGTAGAGAAAATTATCCCTAAGCCATAGCTTTCCCACAAACTCCTCAAAGTTATCATAAGAAAGTTTAACCTCTTGAATTAAAAGAATGTCAACCTTATAATAAAAAATGTACTTCTTGACAACGAGTTGTTTCTGGGGGTTATTGAGCCCCCTAATATTCCAAGATAAAATAATCATTTCTTACCTTTTTGGTTGAGGTCCAGGATTTGTTTCCTTCCTACAAAAATCTCCTTTATCTTGCTCCTTTGTCTTCTAGCTCTGTCCATCGGCCACCCCGGTTTAGTGTCTATAGAAGTTGAGAAATCCAACTTCATAGATCACCAAGAACACCTGCATGCAAATAACCTGTTGCTAAAAGGAAACCAGAGAGACAAAAGTAAAGGCTTGGAAAATCTTAGTGGAGTGAGAGAAAAATATATTCCAAGATAATGAAAAATAATTACAAGCAATCAACCTTAAAGGTGAACAAAACCCTAAAAAGGTAAAAGCTAGGTTGCACAATATAATTAATATAAAATATTAATTATATGCACCTAAGAGACAGCTTAAGTGAAAATAGAGTATATAGAAAACTTAATAATTAAACCAACATGATCTAATTAATAAGTGAAGATAAATAGATACTCTAACACCCCCCTTAAGTGAAGCTCAGGAGGTAAGCTAACCTAGCACAACTATGAAATTAGGAAAAGAGGGTCCCAGCAACAAGGCCTAATTAGGTACCCAATACAAGGAAATCTTTGTGAATCAAAGATAAAGGAGAAAACCCAGTGGGAAAAACCCCTCTCTAAAAAGAGATAGAACAAACATGTTGAAAAAAAAATATGAAGGAAGGAAGGCCTCAACAAGACCCCCTAAGGACAACTTCTGTCACCCCAAGCATAAAACACAACTGAAGATAGAGTGAAGATGCAAAAGGTTTGGTGAAGATGTTAGCAACCTGCGCGTCAGTGGGAATGTACTCCAAAGTGAGAACACCATCCTTAGCACTATGATTATCGCACCATAGAACAGTGGGATGATCAGGAGGAAAACCAAACTTAGTCATCAACTGCCAAAGCCATAAAATCTCCTGACTTGCATGTACTATTGCTCTGTACTCAGCCTCTATAGATGAAAGTGTGCGAGCATTATGCTTCTTGCACAATCATGTGATAGGACCAGAGCCAAGACAAAAGACAAAGCTAGAAGTAGACTTCTAATCATCAGCATCACCAGCCCAATCTGAGTTAGTGAAGCCAACAATGTGAGGAGCCCCTGATGTGTAATGAATGCCATACATAAGTGTACCCTGAATGTATCTCAAAATATTCTTGGTAGCTTGCCAATGACTCTCATGAGGCTCATGTGATAACCGAGAGACTAGACCAACTGCAAAGGAGAGATCAGGACGAGTGTGAGTCATGTACAAAAAAATGCTGACCAAATGCTAATACAATGTAGGATCCACTTAAGGTGAAGTGCAAGAGGTAGACAAAGTAACACCTGACTGAAAAGGTGTGGGAGTAGGCTTGCAATCAAGCATATCAAAGCACCAAAGCATGTCAAGAGCATACTTCTGTTGGTAAACAAAGATCCAAGTAGAGGACTGAATAATCAGTAGACCCAGAAAGAAGTGTAATGGACCAAGGTCAGTCATCTCAAACTACTCCATCAATGCGTGCTGAATATCCTGAATCATTGAAGATGAGCTACATGTGATGAGAAGATCATCAACATATAGCACAAGGATAAAAACCTCATCCTCAAGACGCTGAATGTAGACTATAGGATCAGAATGACAGTGTGTGAATCCTTTAGAAAGTAGAAGGGAGTCCATCTTCTCATACCAAGCCTGAGGGGCCTATTTAAGAACATACAAAGAATGCCGAAGTCTGAAAACCAAGGAGGAATCCTACACAAATCCCTAAGGCTCCTCCATGTAAATCTCCTTAGTAAGATGACTGTGCAAGAATTCACTCTTCACATCCATCTGAAAAATGGGCCATCCCTGAGAAGCTGCGAGGTATAAGACAAGGTGAATAGAGTTCATCTTGGTGACAGGGGCAAATGTCTCAATGTAATCAATACCTTCAACCTATGAAAAACCCTTCACAACAAGACATGCCTTGTACTTATCAATAGAACCATCAGCAACAAAATTAGTATGATACAACCACTTACATCGCACTAAATTTCTTCCCTTAGGAAGAGAACAAAGATACCAAGTATGATTCTTCATCAAAGATGAATACTCCTCCTCCATAGCACTGTCTCACTTATTATGTCTTGTCGCTATTGCAAATTTCTGAGGATCACCACAAATAGCATGACTCAGAAGACTAGAACCTGCAATAAGAGACTGGGTGCGATGGGAAGTGAAAGGGTCACCAGGCAGAGATCCTGCAACCTCAACTATAACACGAGCCCATCTAGGCATCTGTGGAGGACCCTGTGGTGGAGGTAAATGGGGATCATCAAGACCATCATCCTCATTATCCTGAAAAGAAACTAGAAGAGATGAGGGAGGAGTGGTAAGTGAAGTAGACTCTAGAAGCAAGGTATCTACTGCAGGAAGGCGCTCATGAAACTGGACATCCTGTCAAAATAGGACCTCTCTAGAATCAGGATCAAACAACCTATATGCCTTAACATCCACGTAGTAGCCAGCAAAAATGAGGTGTCAGCTCTTCTACTCTATTGCTCTCCTCTGAGAATCACGCACAAATGCCCATGCTTCACTACCAAAAACTCAGAATGAAGATACATTAGGCTTGACATGAGACCAAGCCTCCTTAGGAGTCATATGTTGAACTTCCTTGTGAGGCATCTAATTCTGAATATAGTTGGCACAATTGAATGCCTCTGCCCAAAAAGACAAATCCATGGACCTGGACTGAATCATACAATTAGCCATCTCCTGAAGTGTTATGTTCTTTCTCTCTGCCACACCATTCTACTGAGGGGTGTAGGGCACTGAAAGCTAATGTTGAAGACCATGTTCAAAGAAAAAATCCCTAAAATCTTGGTTCACATACTCTCCCCATTATCTATGTGTATCTATGGAATAGAAAGACCAGATTGCTTCTCCACAAATGTCTTAAAGACCCAAAATGATTCAAAGCCATCAGACTTGTACTTTAAAAAGTACACCCATGTGCACCTAGAAAAGTCATCAATGAAAGTAAGCACATATCTGGCACCAAAAAAAGGAGTAGGAAATGACATGAGGTCACTATGAATCAACTCCAATGGTGCCAAAGCAAAAGTATCTCATCCATGAGGAAAAATATCCCTATGTTGTTTGCCAAGAACACAACCCTAACAAACCCCATCAGTGCAAGTAATCTATGGAGCCCAAGAACAAGTGCCTATGTGCTCATCTGCTGAAGATATATGTAATTGACATGGCCCAAATGCTCATGCCAAAGTCTACTCACTAAATTTGCATGTGCTATAAGATAGGAACTTGTGCCATCAAAGGACTCAAATTCATCAAATATGTATAGGTGAGATGCAGTGTCAACACTCCCAGTAGCCACAATCATATCAGAATCATGTAAGTCCCGAATAACCACATCATGTGGTGAGAACTCAACTGTCTTACTAGAGCCAGAGTGGAAAATCTGATAGATAGACAATAGGTTCGTTGAAATGTCAGGGACAAAAAGAACATCCTGAAGAGAACCCCCAGCTAATGCAACAGAACCAGAACCCAAAACATAAAGATGAGTGAGTTCCCAACAGTAATCTGTGAAGTAGAACAAGGAGCAAGTGAGGTGACCAACTACTAAGTGTGAGTCATGTGATGAGAGGCACCGGAATCAAGAATCCAGGTGGGCCCAGAAGTTGTTTCTCATGCAGTAGAGCATGACCTTTCCCTGTAGGGGAGGATGTGGACTGAGGAGATGAAATGTGATGCTCTGCATGGCTTCCTCTGAAGCCTCCAAATGTTTCCAGCACCTAGAAACAAGATTTCCATCCTTTCCATAAAAGCTACAAGTCTCACCTAATTTCTTCTTAGTCTTGGAGGTAGGCTCAATAGAATTTGAAGAAGATTTACCCTTGGGAGGGTTAGCTGGAGGTTTTGAATCATTTTTCTGGGTAGGTTTGGAGGAATACTCATTGCCTACTAAATCTTTCTTCAGTTTGACTTTCTATTTTGGTTTCCCCTGTGAGGACTGAGCAACCAATGCTTGGCTAGAAGAGCCAGAAACATCCATCTGTCAGATCTTTGCCTATTCCCATGTCAATAGATCACAAAATTTCTCAAATGAAGGCATGGTGTGTCTAGCACCCAAAGCATCCATGGTGGAGTAGAAAGTAGAAGAAAAGATCTGATACTGTCCTCTCAACTTTGAGAGTATCAGGAAGATTAACTCATCAAATGTCTTGTTTCTCCCACATCCCTACAACACTGAGTGCAGAGATTTGAAATTCATCAAGAAGTCCTCCATAGTGGGAAAGCTGGTAGGAGTCAAAGTGGTCAGCTCTCCATCAATTTGTAGTGCCCAAAACTCATTCACTGTGCCAAACAAATCTGAAAACTTTCCCCAAATAGCCCTAGGAGTTGTCAAACTATCTAGGTGAAAAAGGAGACTGTCGTAGATGTTCAGTGCAATCAAGCCCATCGCTTCATCCATTTTGTTTCTGTGCTAAAGAACCTCAAAAGGGCACTGTAGGACAGGTTGGTGTTCATCTAGAAATGAGCATAAGCCACGTGATATGAGTAGCCTGGTCATGTGTGCTTTCTAGGTGTGATAATTGTGTGGTGTCAGCCGGGCCACAAAGGGGTCCGACATTAAGAGAAGAAGAAGATAGAAGTAGAAGGGTCATTTCTAAATTTAAATGACAGAAAGAAAATGCACCCCCCCATAATGTATAATTTTATCCCCCGTACAACAAAGAAACAACAATAGAAAGCACAAAAAATGAGAAGAAAACCTAGACACCAAATGCAGAGATGGACGAAACTAAAGCCTCAATCTCAAATGGCTGAATCAGCAATCAAGACAAGCACCATTGCGTCCAACTTGGAAACACCTTTCCGATGATGTTTCATTTTCTAAAAGCAGACATCGTATGCTCAAGTTATGGCCAAAAAACAAATTATGCATTTGAAAAATAGCTCTTTGGAAAAGATCAGACATAGAAAAAAAATTGACGGTCAAACGACTATCACAGAGCCTGGGAAAAAAGTTGATGGCCATCTGCACATCGTGGGCCCATCTCGCCAGAAAAATTTTCCGTCGGCGAAAAAATGAAATTTTGGCTGGAAAATTTGAAATTTATGCCAGAAAAAAAATATTGGCAGGTGACATCAGTGATGACATCACCTTTGTTGTAGAGGTGACTCCCAGTGGTGGGTTGGTGGCTGACGCCAGTGACCGGCCTGCTCCCGATCGACAACACCACTGCTGGTTTCTCTGCCGGTGGTCAATAACTGGTGGGTGGCGTGCCGGCTGGGGCTGGGCGCGGGCTGGGGTGGTGCTGGGGTGGCATGAGGGTGGCATAGTGGTGGTCTCCTTGGCTGCGCTATGCAGAGCCCAAAAACCCTAAAAAAATGGTTTTTTTTTTTTTAAAATTGATTTTCGTGTCGTACTGCCTAGGAGGGAGAAATTTTTTCCCAAAGGTCACTGTGACCAAAAATAGTGAACTTTATATGAATTTCGACTCTCCCATGCCTTCTAAGCATGATGGTGGAGTCCATTTTGGCTCAAAGTACTCCAAAATATAACACCTCCTCGAAAATGAAGTAAAAACCTTAGAGAAGTTGTGGCTTTCATCTTTGAATCACGGCTTCAAAAAACCCTCAGACCAGGCAGCAATAGGGAAGCTCTAATACCATGTAGAAGTTGAGAAATCCAACTTCATAGATTTCCAAGAACTCCTGCATGCAAATAACCTGTTGCTAAAAGGAAACAAGAGAGACAAAAGCAAAGGCTTGGAAAATCTCAGTGAAGTGAGAGAAAAATATATTCCAAGATAATGAAAAATAATTACAAGCATTCGACCTTAAAGGTGAATGAAACCCTAAAAAGGTAAAAGCTAGGTTGTGCAATATAATTAATATAAAATATTAATTATATGCACCTAAGAGACAACTTAAGTGAAAATAGAGTACATAGACAACTTAATAATTAAATCAACATGATCTAATTAATAAGTGAAGATAAATAGATACTCTAACAGTGTCCAGCCCCACATCAATGTTTTTTGGTCGTCTTCTTTTGTTGAGTTTATCATTCTTGATCCTCAGTCTTCAGGGTCCCCAAGGGTGTGGAGTATTCCAAAACCATCGGAGAACCTAAGGCCATGGGGTTGAGTACAACTTCCACCAGAGGAGGAGATGGGGGGCCTCCAGATATGTTTTTTGCAAGCACAGAAACATTAAGTTTTGTCTACACAATTGTCAAACCTAGGCTGGAACTTTGTAAAGTCTTCAAGCCTGGTTTGATGGTGTCAGAGTTTCTTTTTTCCTTCTGTGGGCCAACAAGGCTAGGGGTGATAGATTGCCTGATCTCCTTTTCTATAACCTAGTTTTCCTCGACATTCCCCTGCACGTTACCCATGGGTATTTCAACTTCTTCCATACCAAATAGGTCAGCAACTGACCCATTTGTGGAATCACAACCATGAATTGTAGGCACCCCTACAACCTTCAAGTTGGTGGTGTCCACCATTGGGGGCAAGGTGATATGTCCCAAGTATGATTGGATAGTAACCCCAGAAGTCCTCATCACAAGAATAGTTTTCTTTAACTTAAGTTCAGGCCTTATAGGAGCCTTACAATCCTTCCTTGTGTGGCCCATTGAGTTGCAAAATTCACAAAAGAGGCTAGAATTCTCATATACTATAGCTTGTGCCCATTTACCAAGCTTAGATTTAAGGACCACAAAGTTGGGCAGAGTCTTATTGATAGACACATTCACACAGAAAAGAGAAAAAACCAAACAAGACTTAGAGGGGGTTATCATATCCACCAAGATGTAGTGTCCAAATGAGTTACCAATCCATCTAAATACCCGATCATCCCAAAAATTGAGTGGTAGCCCAAGAAGACAAACCCAGACAGGCGCCATCCTGCTAAGGTCTGTAGAAGGGTCAAAGCCTGACTTCCACTTAGCTAGGGTGAGGAGGTGTTTTCCATAAAGCCACGATCCAGAGAGGACAAAAGATAGGTCCTCCATAGTCGTGAAATAGAAGAGAAAGAGTCCCCCAGGTATTGCTAAAACCACAACACTCCCTTTTAGCTTCAACTAGTTTCCCACCCATTTTCGAACCATGTCAATGGAGGGACGGAAGTTAAACACATCCAACCAGAGCCAGATTAAGTTTTGCCATATTTTTTTCAACTACATAGTCAGGGAGAGTGATCTCTATTCCTTCCTCCATTAAGGTAGCAAGCATTAGGGTGTGGTCTGATTCAACCTGGGTCCCAACTGTGTGTGTAATATTAACACCTTCATGAAATTAAGACTAATAACAACAATTCTATGGAAAGACAATACGATTTAATCTAAGAATTGAAGCTAAAAATCCATATCATCTCATGGTTCTCTACCTAAGCTTTGATAAGAGAGCTCTTAGGCTTAATCTCTCTCAAGGACAATCCTAAAACGAGAAATGAAAGATAAACAAATGCTCAAATCTAGCTCAAAATGCTCAAAATGCTCCAAGATATGTTAGAAAATAACAAATGCTCCTAAAAAATGATATACTAAATGCTATGCAAATGCTGAAATATGATCAAAAGCCCTCAAATGCTCTCCATATGCCTATAATAAGGATGCTTTTTCTCTTGAAATTCTTGGATCCCAAACACAAAGGAAATGACTTGTATTTATAGAATTTTCCCAAGGGTAGGGGGTAGAGTGAGTTGATCATGATCAACGTTTGGTTAAGTCAAAAGCTTTGAGGTGTTCTCAAATGGAGGGAAAGTTGGTTGGTTGTCTCAAAGATATTAGGAATTAAATAACTCAATCATTTAATTAATTTAGCCATGGAAGGGTGAATGGCTTGGATTTGATCTTTTTGATTTGAACTATACAATTGAAAAATCAATTGCATAATTTTATTAATCCCTTTAGGCTTGAATTTAATTATTTGATTTCATGATTATTTGATCTTTTAATTTGATTTGATTTTTGTCCATTTTTTTTTTTATAAATGTCCATTTGTTTTGCATTGAGATGAGATTTTTAAAGCATTTAGCTGAGATTTGCAATTTTGAATGCTTGAGATACACTTGGTCAATTTTAGGTGTCTACAAATGCCCCTCTTTGAATTGATGTGCAAAGCGCATTGATTCAAAGAAAGCTTGATCATCCTGATCATTGATTTGATGCTGATGAGCTGATTGACTGATATGTAAACCTAATATGAAATCCTGATATGATATGAAATCCTGATATGAAACCCTGATATGAAACCCTGATATATGAAATTGTTGATATGAAACCTTTGATATGAAATCTCTAATATGAAACCTTGATAAAGTTTGAAATTTTAATGCCCCAGATTTGATATAAAATAGATGTAGAATCCTAGTTGGATGATATGATGATGCCCCCTTAGAAATGAAATTATATTTATCGTAGGTGTGAAAAATTTGATGAACAATGTTGATTGAATTGTTCCAAGATGATTGCATTTTTTATAAACAATGATGCTAAAAGATGTTGAACAAATGCCCCAATGTGCAAAATATGTAGATTTGGTTTGACTGGGTAAAAAATCTTACAAAATAGGTTAAAATAGCTTAAATAGGTTGAAAAACCCAAATTTACTATTCATTTTCACTTTTTACTATTGAGAGTTTTCTCCGAGCCTTTGACGATTGATAGTGATGGTGGTCCCCATTCGAGAGCATAGGTTCAAGTGAGCATGCAGATATCAGAGACCTCCTAACTACGAGCCTCTGGTGAGTGGTTTGAACTCCCTTAGTGCATTTATTTCTCTTTAAATAGAATTTAATACATTTTTTTTATGCTTTCTAGATAAAATTTAGCGAAATGTCGCGTAGGATAGATAAAGTGCCGCGTAGGACATAGAAAAGTCATCTCCGTGCATTAAAAATCCATGTAGGAGAAATCCTTAGCCACGTAGGATTTAGGGAAAAATTGTAACCCAAATAGTAATGAGCCGCCTGAAAAACCCTAGTTTTTAAAGGCCGCGTATGATTTGTAAAAAGCCATGTAGGCCTGTAAAAGGCCGCCTACTTAGCTAAGCGCCACATCTGAGTAGTAAAGTGCCATGTTTAATGAGTTAAATGTTGTGGGGCTTGAAAAGCCACATACACTAAGTTAAGTGCCACCTACCATGAAGTTTGAAAACTAAGATAGAAAATAGATGAAGTGTTTTCGATTGATCATCCAGATGACTCAATTACATTCCAAGCTAGAAAATGTATGTCCAAATTGTCACATGGTGTTTATGATATTAGAAAATTCATAGTGATGAATGTTTGATAGGTCAATCAGATAAGATTAAAAATGATTATGAATTGTCCTTGTGTCTCATGATATAGAGGATAGGAGCAATAAGTTGATACGCTCAAGTTAGAGCAAAGATAGATTTAATGTGTTTTGATTGACGTAGAATGGTTCACCAAGAGAAAGACTAACATGATTCACTTTGTTTCAAAATGTAGGAACATTACCACAAGTTGCGGGTGCAGGGTGTAGAATCCTAGATATTTGATTTAGTAGATGAGCTTACACTTCCTGAGCAGCGTACTATTGAGACATGCGGTCTCAGTTTCCTTTTAGATCTCCCTCGGTTTCAGTTGAACCAAGGGCTTTTGAAAACTATGGTAGAGTGATGGCACTCTGACCATAATACATTTCATTTACCCCTTGGTGAGATGAATATCACGCCAAAGGATGTGTACATATTATTATTGATCCTGACTAATGGAGAGTGGGTGTATTATGATTCAGTTTATGATAGCAGTGTCTGCAAATAGGTGTTTGGAGACAATACCATTCATGACGATTGCATTACTTGGGCACAGTTTGCCTCATTTCCTACTTTACTAGCATTATTAGGAGCTGTGATTAGAGGATTAATTTTGCTAGATAGGAGAGGTCATGGTTTTGTGGTTGGATAGGGCCCGATATTAGAGGACTTTATTGCACATCCGTGGAGATTGGACTGGGGCTCCTGTGTTTTAGCACAGTTATATCATGATCTTCATGAGGTTGTTTATTGGCGTAGTGTAGCTATTTCTGCAGGTGCAATGGTATTACAATTGTGGACCTGGGAGCATCTCCCTATTACGAGGAAATTTTTAGCATGAGTGTGGGTCTGTGGTTATCCGTATGCATTTATATATGATGGCATGGTTGTCCAACATTGTTTGGGCAAGATTGATTTTTGGAGATGTACCATTGATGACATAGATCAGGTAGTATGGAGACCATATCTTCAGTGTGAGAGGTGGCAGGAGGATGATGATGAGCTACTGTATATGTTTTCACCTCAATGGATGATAGGCTGATCACCATTAGTTATTGAGAGATTTTTCTTTGGGAGAGTACTTTGTCAGTTTGGTCGAGTTCAGGACATGTCGTAGGGTATAGCACTCTATGCTAGGGTATAGGCTAAGAGATCTATGTGGGGAGCATAGGTGGACTATCATTTGGCTTGTTTGTAGATTGATTAGCTAGGGTATTTCATTTGGGATATGATGACATAGGTGGCAGATGTAGGGATGTCGGCTGAGTATTGTGAGTGGTTCTTGCGACATTGTTTTGTTCAATTCACGGATCTAGTAGAACCTATTCCTGATGTAGATGAGCTCTTAGATGATGATGGAGATGATGGTGATGATGGGGATGATGATGGGATACCTTGTAGATGCAGGGTTCAGAGGGAACATAGGGCTCCTAGGGTACAGAGAGTTGCAGGACCTAGGATGAGAGGTGGACATGTTAGAGGCCAAGGTGGTAGATTCAAGTAGCCTAGGCAGAGACTAGCATGGGTATAGGTACCTCAGGGTCAAGATACTTTGATAGTTGGTGTAGATTGGGCCAGACATAGACATAGATGTGTCCAGGTAGCCAGACAGGTTCTAGGGCATGGACAGACTCCACAGAGAAACACGACACTAGTGATACCGCAGGTACCATTAGTGCCACAGGCACCACAGGCTCCTCCAGCATCACAAGCACCTCCAGTTCCTCCTATTGCAGATAATTTAGTGTAGGATGTTTGGGGTTTACAGGTAGGGATGACTGTGGTTACCACTCGATTGGATCAGGTTTCTACTATGTTGCAACAGTTTCTGACTACTCTGGCTCAGTTACCGACTAGTGTGAGCACAAGTCAGGCACCTTCCAGTACATAGGATAGAGCAGGTGATAGGGATCCTGATGGTGTAGGGGGTTCAGGTACATGTATAGCTGGAGATGGATCAGGTGCCCCTAGTGGGTCATGAGACAGATTGGGATCCATGATATTTGGATATAGCATTGATGATGTATCATATGTATTTTTGATCAGGACTTTGATGTATGGACCATTTTATTGATGTACCTTTGATGTACTAATTTATGTTATAAACAGTGATGATGGACATCTATCTATGATGATCTTTGATTCCTCCTTTGATGATGTTATGAGATTCCCTTTTATGCATATCTATATGTTTCTATGATGCATTTATTTCTGTTATGCTATGGATGCAATGTATTAGAGTAGGACATAGATAAATGGATGCAAATGATTTTAATGCAACTTATTTCTATATGCTTTTCTAATTTGACCATGTATGGGTTATGCAATGCAATGAATGCAATACTTAGTGGTATGATAAATGGAATGCAACTATCTTTTTGATTTTGGATGTATGCAATTAACATGAAGATGCAATGCAACTAATTGTCCTTGAGGTTTGTGAAAGAAATGGAAACTGAGATATATTTTCATCATAGAGCATTGTGGAACTAGGAGTCGATACAATCATTATTGGTGCCACTGTAACCATAAGAATATGAATATGACTTTCCCTTGTGTGGTAACCCCTTCTACGAAACCAAGTACAACCCTCACTAGTTGAATGACAACCTATGGGAGTATGAATACCAGTTTAATCAAATTCAATGTTGCAAGTGGATGTCCTTGATGGTTTTTTGGATTACCATGTCTTGAGACTAATTCACATAAGTCAAAGAATCTTCGTCAAAATAGTCACTCACAAGCTTAAGAAAAAATCATTTCTTTATCATTGCCAAACAAATCAAAACATAATTGAGTAGCTAAAAAGAGCATGACTCAAAAAAAGAGTCAATGAAGAAATCATAAAAAATTTCCAAGTGTTTGTGAAAAGTATCAAGAGTTTCAAAAAAGAATTCCAGACAATTTGATCATTTAGGGTGTGTCAATATTTAATCCTGATAAAATAAGTCAACGAAACTTAAGGATCATGTTATGCAATCAAACTATTTAGGGTTGAACAATGATATCCATGAAAGGTTCCAAAATGTCTCTCCTAAATCTGAAAATCTGCTTCTGATGTGTGACCAAGATGTTGCACTATTGAACCTGGTTGGTACCAAAAATTTATGATGTGTGCCCCCAAGTGGTAAATGTGAGCAATGTGAAACTTAGGGCAACTAAACCTATAATGTAACACAAATGCAACTCTGAGACTTTATTAGAATGATGCACAAATGACAGATGCAATGAGGATATGGACAAGTGAGATGATGAAACACAATATGTACAAATGCAACTAGGAAACACCTAAGGGACAAAAGGTGCCTGTTTCCAGATTTTCACCTCTTGGGATTATTGCTCTTTTTTCTCTTTTTTTCTACCAAGGTGCCTATTGCTAGGTTTTCACCAAGGCTTTTTCTTCCCTTTTTCAAATGTTTTTGGCTTTTTGAACTTTCTATTTTTTTTGTATTTTTTTATCTTTTCCCATTTTTTTGGTATTTTTGAATTTTTCATGTATAAAGGTGATGCTTGAATCATCTGATAGTCTCAACTTATACTCTTTCTTCTGATACGCTTTCCTTTGAATCAGGTGTGGAACTTCTTAAGATGAATGCTATTGATAGGTTCTAGCAATTCATCACCATCATAATCGGCTAGTTTGTAGATCCCCATTCCAAATGAAGAAATAATGAAAAAAGGGCCAAGCCAATTTGCTTCCCACTTTCCATTCTTTTCTCTATCAACTTGATTTTTTGGATTTTATCTGAATGCTAGATCCCCTATTTGAAAGGTTCTTGGCTTGATATGCTTGTTATAGTTCCTGGAAATTCAATTCTGGTACACTTTCAAATGATCATAGGCTTGAATTTGATGTTCTTCCAATAATTCCAATTGTTGAAGACGGGCAACTCTATAATCCTCATCCGTTATTAATCCATGCAATGAGACTTTGAGGGATGATATTCCAACTTCTAAAGGTAGAACAGCTTTGGCCCCATAAACCAATGAAAAAGGTGTCGCTCCCGTCGAGGTTTGAATACTAGTTCTATAGGCCCATAATGCTGGATTGATTTGAAGCTGCCAATCCTTTCATGATTTTCCAACGGATCTCTTAAGGATTTTAAGGATTTTCTTGTTGGTAGCTTCTACTTGTCCATTTCCTTGGGGATAGTAAATGGATGAAGAGTGATGTGTAATATGGAATGTGTCACAAAGTTCATCAACATCTTTGTTCTTAAACTATTTTCTATTATTCGTGATGATGGTGTGAGGAAAGCCATATCTAAAAATGATATGATTTAGGATAAACATGGAAATTTTCTTCCCTGTTACAGTTGATAAAGGGACAACTTCAACCCATTTATTGAAATACTCTGTTGTTGTGATTATATACTTGTGTCCATTTGAAGAAGGTAGATAAATCATGCCAATCAAGTCAAAACCCCATTGATAGAATGGCCATGGTGTGACAAATGGGTGTAACTCTTGTGCTGGTGCATGGATCAAGTCTCCATGGTATTGACATTTTTCACAAACTTTGACATATTGACAAGCGTCTCTTTCTAAGGTTTTCCAAAAGTACCCCATATGTAAGATTTTCTTAGCTAGGTTTAAACCATTTGAATGTGACCCACAAATCCCCTCGTGGACGTCTTTTAAAGATAATTTCGATTCATCTTCCTCTAGACATCTAATGAGCATTCCATCAAGACCTTTACGATACAATGTGTCATAAAGGATGGTATAACGGGCTACTTGTCTTATGAAATTTTTCTTTTGAGCATGGGTTTGGTCAATAAGTAGGGTTTGATTTTTGAGGTAGGCATATATGGGTCCATACCATGGTGAGTCATGTCCATTTAAAAGGGCAATAATTTGGGTATCAGGTAGGTCAAATGTTGGTTTAACCAATTCTTCCACCAAGAACTCATACTTTTCATTTT
>MU223187.1:4260317-4286366 GCA_018584345.1 Thuja plicata | reverse complement strand
CTTCCACCAAGAACTCATACTTTTCATTTTGATTGGGCAACTGAAGTAAAGATGCCAAAGTAGCCATTGCATCTGCTGCTCTATTCTTGTCTCTTGGAATTTGTTCAAAAGTAATCAAAGCAAAGTAATTTTTCCAATTATCCACCAATTTCTTGTAAGGCATTAGTTTTTCATCCATAGTATTATATTCATCATTAACTTGATTAATGACTAATTGAGTGTCTCCATAGACCTGTAATTCTATGACATTCCATTCCAAGACCATCTTGATTCCTATGACCAAAGCTTCATACTCTGTTATGTTATTGGTGAAAGGGAACAATAACTTGTAAGATTTTGGGATTGTGTAACCTTGTGGTGTAATCAAAATAATGCCTACTCCACTACCATTTTGGGTATAAGATTCATCAAAGTATAGAGTCCATGTCTTAGCTTCAACATTCACAATTTTAGAATCTGGGAATTCCAATTGCATAGGACGTGTAGATTCTTGAGGATATTTAGCCAATTGATCAGTTATAACTTGACCTTTGAATGCTTTCCTATCAACATATACAATGTCAAATTCACTAAGTACCATGACCCACTTTGCAATCCTTCTAGTTAAAGTTGTTTTGCTAAGTAAGTATTTTAAGGGATCAATTTTAGCTATGAGTTGAACACCTTATGTAACAACATATAGTGTCTTAACTTTTGAGAGGCAAATACCACTTCTAGTCAAGCCCATTCCATGAAGCTATAATTGAATTCATATTTGATCAAGGTTCTACTCAAATAGTAGATAGCTCTTTCTTTACCTTCATCATCCTCATGTGCCAATAAGACTCCTAAAGATCTTTTTGTTGCTGAAATATAGAGTAACAAAGGTTTTCCTTGAATTGGTGACATTAAGATAGGTGGATTCATCAAGTATGATTTCAACAATGTAAAGGCTTTATCACACTCTTCATCCCATGTGAAGACGGTGTCTATATGTAGTAATTTGGTGAAATAATGGCATTTTTCCGCCAATTGAGAAATGAACCTTCTTATGGATTGAAGTCTTCCTTGAAGTGACCTCATTTGACTAATATTCTTTGGAATGTCCATGTCCATTATTGATTGTACCTTTTCAGGATCTACTTCAATGCCTTTTGCTGAAACAATGTACCCCAGGAGTTTTCCAGATTGTACCCCAAAAGCACATTTCTTTGGGTTGAGTCTCACTTTGAATTGTTCTAGCCTTGTAAAAATCTTGTCAAGAATGGATAAATGGTATTTTATTTTATGTGATTTAGCTAGGATATCATCCACATAATCTTCCATAAAGGTGTGCATCATGTCATGGAAAATGGTAGTCATTGCTCTTTGATAAGTGGCTCCGGCATTTTTGAGACCGAAGGGCATTAGATTCCAACAAAAAGTACCCCATGGGCATGTAAAGGTTGTTTTCTCTTGATCCTTAGGTGCTATGTGAATTTGATTATACCCACTAAATCTATCCATAAGTGAAAACATAGAATGACCTGCAGTGAGATCCACAATAACGTCAATGCTAGGTAATGGAAAGTAATCTTTTGGACAACCAAGGTTTAAATCTCTAAAATTTGTGCAAACTCTTATGGTTTTATCATTTTTGGTAACCGGTACAATGTTGGAGATCCATTTGGAATATTCTATTACTCTTATAAATCATGCCTTGAGCAATTTCTCCAATTCTGCTTTGACTAAAAGGGCTGCATGTGGATGCATTTTTATCAACTTCTGCTTTATGGGCTTAGCCCCTAGTTTCACATTTAAGTGATGCATTATGAAACTTGGATCTAATCAGGGAATGTCAGCATATGACCATGGAAAGTTGATTTTTTTTTCTTGAAAGCATGTAATGAATTCTTCTCTCTCCAAGGGACTCAAAGATGCTGCTAAGTGAATGAATTTAGGATCATTTTTTGTTCCAATGTTAACCTTTTCTCTGGGTTCAATAAGTATAGGTAATATTTCATCTTCATAAGTTGGTAAGGTGTCCAAAATCTCTCCCTTAGGTTCCACAGTTGGGTTTTCACCTTCAGAAAAATCCTTTATTTTTACTTTTTTTGGGTCTAGCACTGCCGTACGGTGGTTTTCACCACTAGACCTTCCCATTTTTTTGTATATTTTCTCTCCATTTTTTGGATTAAGAGGTTGAAAACCTGCCCCTATCATCATGTCCAGAGTAAATTCATTGGTTGAAGAATTGGGTTCAACCGCATTGAGGTATAAGGCCATTGTATTGTCATTGGGGAAGTAGAGTAAGTCATTTGGCTTGGAAAGATCCCAATCAATAAGTTCGGGATGTATTAAGGACAAAGGTTCATTAGATGGGATTTTATTTGAAGGAGTTAAGTACATGACTTCATTTGATCGCTCGTACATTGTATCATCAAGGTCTATGACATGTGCCTCTTCAAGATGGTCCATGGAAGAAGGATCAAAATCCTCTTCATTAGAGTCGTCTAATATTTCTATGGGAAAGAAAGTATGTGGATTAAAAACAAGGTTAGAATCTCCCACCCATGAAGGTACCCAAGGTTCACCTACCCATTGAGTGAAAAGAGGTGCTTGTTCTACGTTGACTTGTTGAGGTTCACTTGATGTTTGAGTTGAATTTGAACTTTTAGCCATATGTTCTTGATTCTCAACTTTTGGAGGAGTTGCATAAGTGTGAATGGTATCAACCTCTATGTCATTACAAGATTCTTCAGACAAGGAATCCCATTCATAATCCCTAGAATCATCTTCACTTTCAGAACCTACCATGTGGATATGTTCACAAAAATCATGCATAGGACTTGAACTTTCTCCTTTATGTTGAAAGCCTATGCCGACTTTCTCTTCTTTGGCTCTCCAAACTAGTTCAACAGGTTCTAACAACCCTCTATGTAAAATTTATAAGGGTCCTCTTCCCTTATATCCCATTTGATTGATGATATCAAATCCTTTTCCATATTGATTAGTTTGGATATTGATATGTTGCACCCTTTCATTGGAATTAGCTGAATTGTCATCTTCTTTATAGAACCATTGTAATACCTCATAATCTTCCTTGTCCGTTTCTTGTTTGTCACATTCCCTCACAAAATGTGAATTGTATTTATGAGGTTGATGATCTTTGGATGGCTTCCCATGTGTCCTTGGAGATGTAGGTAAATTAAAGAGGGAAACAGAATATTCCCCTACTCCTTTTGAGTTAATTATGCATTATTTCTCAAATTGATTCATTAGGTCACTCATCTTTCCATAGTGATCTTTCTTAGTTTGTTCTCGCTCCTCCTTAGTGGGTTTAGAATTTTCTAATCTTAATGTTGAAGTTTGAACTGAATTATCCTTTGAATTTGAACCCTCGCAACTCATCTTTTCTTTTCCCTTAGTCGATGTAGTTGAGTTAGTTTGAAGAGGGTTAGGAGTGGATGTGACATTTGATGTTGGTTCTGACTTTTCCTCTTTGGCTTCTTCCATGGTAATATTAGAGATAACTCTTTCCCTATTATGAGGAATATATAATTCATGACTTGGCTTTAAAGCATTGCAATATTGGAAAGGGTTTGAATCTCCTCCAATTGTGATCTCCTCCCCCATGTATGGAAATTTTATGCATTGGTGATTTGTAGAAGGTACCGCTTGTATTTCATGTATCCAAGGCCTTCCTAGTAAGATGTTGTAGGTCAATGTCATGTCAAGGGCCTGACATATAGTATCCTTTTTGATAGGTCCCACTTGAATTGGTAGGATGATCATCCCCTTTGAAGATCTTTCCTCTTCATCATAAGCCTTGATAGTGATTTGCTTCTTTGGATCAATTGAAGACTTGGATAACCCTAATGACTTGACAAGGTTTAAAGTGCATATATTTAGAATAGCTCCATCGTCTATGAGAACTCTCTTGACCCTATGTCTTTGGATTAATACCTCTATATGCAAGGGTAAGTTTTGAGGATGTGTGATAGACATGTCATCTTGCTTTGAAAAGGAAAGATAATGAGGAGTGTGATCTTCATTAGTTTGAGGGCCGTCCACTTTTATCACACCATTGTCTATGAGATCTTGTACCACATGTTTGAGATGTAAGCAATCATTGGTCTTATGTCCCCTATTTTGATGATAGTCACAATGGTTGTTCTCATTCCACCAGTTTGGCTTGGTGTGAGGTTCATATGGTTGAGCCTTTGGTAGATCGATAAGTTTATTCACAATAAGTGTCCTTAATGCATTTTCCAATGGTTCACCCAAATTTGTGAATGTCCTTTTGGGTGTACGTGCAAAGAAAGGTTTAGGCTTGAGGGTCCCTTGATTATTCCCAAAGTTATTATTAGTGTTGTTGTTGAAGGGTACTTTGGGTGCTTGATTCACATTATTGGCTTGAGCTGAGTTTTGAGTGAGATTGAAAGGGGTAGCCTTTAAAGTGTTAGCCTCCACCACTCCTTTATTGTTGTTATTCTTTGTCCAAAATCAACTATTATTGTTGTTGGAATTTTGATTTTGATTGGTGTTGGAGGTATTGCTGTTGTTGTTATTCTTGTTATCTTTGTAGAGTTTGATTTCTCCACTTTTTATCAATATCTCTTCTATTTTCACCCCATTCTCAATTAGGTCTTGGAATGATCTAGGACATTGTAGCCTTAATCGATAGTTCATTTCATGATTCAAGCTGTTCACAAAAATATCCATCTTTTCCTTTTCGGGTACACTTCGAGGGTATCTAGCAAATACCGTTCTCCATCATTGTAGGAAAAGTAGGAATCCGTCTCCTTCTCTTTGTTTGGTGTTGCATAGATTAAGCATTGTAAGCTCATGTTTGATTTTATAGGAATAGTGAGTTAAAAACTTAGAGGCCAATTCCTCAAAGGTTCAAATTCCAGAGGGTAACTTTGAGAACCGCTCCATTGCCATACCTCCCAAAATTCTAGGGAATAACCTCATAAGGTAAGTTGTGTCATGCATGAACTCTAGACTTAGGGAAAAAAATTCCCTTAATTTATCTTGAGGATAAGATGTTCCTTCATATTTGTCATATTTCTAGGATAAATTGCATTTGTTGGAAATGGTATCATGATTAAAGACTTATCAAATGGAAATAGACACAAAGCTTTGATAGAAAAGGGTTTAGGAGCCCCACTTTGTTTTATTGTGTCGAATTGCATCTGGAAAAGCTAGAATTGCTTGTTCATGATATCAATGGGGTTAGCCTCAGCTTCTTCTTGTTTGAGGTTGGTGACATCATAATCATGTGGAAGTTTGAGACCCGTTTGTGCTAGGTCTAGAAAGTACTTCTCCTTGTCTTTTTCAAACACTTTTTCCATAAGTTTCATGAAGAAAGGGCTTTGCATAGCCTCCTTAACCTTTTCATCAGTTAACTCCTCATCATTAGGGTCTATGTTGCCCCCATTGTTGGTATTGTTCATCCCTTGATTGTTAGGATCCATGTTCGTTCCTCCGTTGGTATTGTTATTGGATCCTTTGTTGTTAGGATCAACATTTCCTTATTTTTTCATATCCTTGTTCACATGATTGATCTGATCAGGATCTATATGGCCAAATGGGAAAGACATCCTCGGTTCTGCTTCTTTGATGGGTTCGTGTAAGGGTCTTGCAGAAAAAGGATCACCTAGAAAGGGACACTCTTGTCTCAGATAAGATCCGCCTGGTTGTAGGGTAGTCTTGATGTAATGAGATCGAGTAAAAATTGGAATTAACATATATCAAATGAAGATCTTAGGTTTTTAACTCGCTTAAATGATCAATCCATGGATAAATTTGTAAAATGCCCAATAATGGTATATTCTGATCCAGTTAAGTATCCATAGTGGTAGAACATCCAAAAGGGTATCCAAAAATGAAACTTTCTTATTTTCAACTCCTCGACATATACCCACTGTTTGCCTTATTAAATTTCTAGGTGGCTCTTACCTGCGTGTAGGCAACCTTTATAGTTTAGACGCGGTCACTGGAATCACTATACGCGGCACTCTGCAGTTAGTAGGTGGCATTTGCCTGTTGATAGGAGGTTTTGAAATGTTTATACGCAGCAATTTCCAGTGGCATACGGGGTTGTTTAATGTTTTCAAGTGGCGTTTTAAAATTGACAAGTGGCCCAGTTTCATTTGTACATGGCTCTAAAATGAAAGTAAGCGGTGCTTTGCTGATCAAACTTGATTTTATCAATTTTATTTGTATTTTCTGGATTAAAAATTTTAAAGTATGTGATCAAATTTATCAAAAAGGATTCTTGCATAAAAACAGAGTAGAAGCTCAACACACACATCAAAATTGTACCATATCCCTAAAACCACACTAATAGTGTATGTTCTCGGATGCTTTGACAGGTTCACAGAAGAATTTCTTCCAAACTGTCTACCTTAGAGTCAACAAATTTGGCTTTTAATAATGGCTCTACAAAGGTAGGTCTACTTCTTTATCAGGTCTCAAATTATTCTAGTCTAAATTTTGACAAGATCCTTTACACCTTTGAGGGCTTCCCACATGCACAAAAGTACAATTTTGTGCAATCCCAAAGGACTACTAGAGGAAGTGAGGATGGTTTGTACAAGTTTTAGTCACTTTCAAATTAAGGTAAAGTGCATTTATTTATAGTGGGTCATACGACATTGCGGTAAAAGCGAATATCTCCCACTTTGGGTCATTCCCTCTCACCGTCCTCATAAGGCAATTCTCGGGAGGTAGGCCCTCTAAAGATCTATTTAACTAGCATGAATTTGGAAATCAAAAACCGAACTCAGTCCAACAAGTTTGGGAATCTGATTCACTCAAAGAGTGAAGAGCATATCCCTATTGTCTTTCTTTGTTCCAAACACCTGAAATAGACTTATTCATTTTCAACCTCTTGACAAGGAGGTTCTTAAAAACATGAGATGTGTGGTTCAATTAATCCTCCCTTTCTTTTTACTACCCAAACTTGACACTTTTGGCTTTTTGACCAACTTCAAAAAGTTGAGAGCATATACCTAATGTATTGTTTGAACCGAAAATAGTAGGGTGTCCCTATTTATGCTAGATTTAAAGAATTTGCTACAAGTTGAGTAATGCAAGCTTGATTAGATAAATACCTAATTTTTCGAAGCTAGCAAGGCTAGGCACATTTTTGAGTGTTTTTGGCTTATTTTCACTCACCTAGGGGTGATCGTTCCCACTTCGGCTCCTCCAACAAGTTAGTCAACACAAAGAGAGGCAAAGTGAAGAAAATTTGGAAAAACTCAAATGACAATTTACCTCCTCAAAGTTCTTTTAATGAAAGATTTATCAATTAAAGCTTTAAAGAACTAGGCATGAAAACCAATTAAAGAGTAGGAAATTTTTGTTTGTAAGCAAAAAACACCTTAATGTACTGATCATACAAGTGTTCTTCCTTAAATAAACTCTCTAACAAATTTGCTGCATGTACTTATTTGTGATTTTTGGTTTTGATTCTCACCTCTTTACTAAGCTTTGTGATCCGCTTCTCTGGTTTCTGCACCTTTGGGTGATTTTTCATCTACACGATAGAAAAAGACAGAGAGTTACAATAGTGACCAAATCAATAAAAACCTGATTCAAAGCAAAAGTATTTATGCGGTATTTAACAGCTAAAGAGTGGCATTTAAATGTTGCTAAGCATAAATGAGAACTTTCTACGCGGATTTTAATTCCTAACATGAGGCTTTAAAAAAATCACAGGTGGCTAAATAAAATTAGTAGGTGGTACAAAAAGTGTAAAAAGCAGCCAAAGGTTGCTGGTAAGCAGCTGTTGAAAAATCGTAGGCAGCACACTTTATCTAGCTGGCGGCACACTTTATCTAGCAAGTGGCCCACTTTATCTAGCATGCGGCTGTAGAACGAAAGACGGAGATGAATCATGCTCTGTAAGTGGTGTTTTATTGTCCTTAGGCGGCTCTGAATATCCCATAAGCGGCTCTTCTCCTATTTTCTGCAAAATAATACTAAGAACAAAGCAAAACACACCAAATTTTATGATAAAAATGTTAGCAATGAGGGTTAGAGCCCCACGGTGGGCGCCATTTGTATGTGTAAGATTAACACCTTCATGAAATTAAGACTAATAAAAACAATTCTATGGAAACACAATACAATTTAATCTAAGAATTGAAGCTAATTTAATCCATATCATCTCATGGTTCTCTATCTAAGCTTTGTTAAGAGAGCTCTCAGGCTTAATCTCTCTCAAGGACAATCCTAGAACGAGAAATGAAAGATAAACCAATGCTCAAATCTAGCATAAAATGCTCAAAATGCTCCAAGATATGTTAGAAAACAACAAATGCTCCTAAAACATGATATACTAAATGCTATGCAAATGTTGAAATGTGATCAAAAGCCCTCAAATGCTCTCCATATGCCTATAATAAGGATCCTTTTGCTCTTGAAATTCTTGGATCCCAAACACAAAAGAAATGGCTTGTATTTATATCATTTTCCCAAGGGTATGATCAATGTTTGGTTAAGTCAAAAGCTTTGAGGTGTTCTCAAATGGAGGGAAAGTTGGTTGGTTGTCTCAAAGATATTAGGAATTATATAACTCAATCATTTAATTAATTTAACCATGGAAGGGTGAATGGGTTGGATTTGATCTTTTTGATTTGAACTATACAATTGAAATATCAATTGCATAATTTGATTAATCCCTTTAGGCTTGAATTTAATTATTTGATTTCATGATTATTTGATCTTTTAATTTGATTTGATTTTTGTCCATTTGTTTTGATAAATGTCCATTTGATTTGATCCATTTATTTTGCATTAAGATGATATTTTTAAAGCATTTAGCTGAGATTTGCAATTTTGAATGCTTGAGATACACCTGGTCAATTTTAGGTGTCTACACCAACCAGCATACCTTTCCAGTCAGCCTTGGGAGCAGGATGTGGAAGGGAATCCAAACTACTTGTCCGGGAATCAGAGATCAGGTCGGGAATAGGGTCTCCGAGATGGGAGCAGGTTCCCCCCCAGTAATTTCCACCATGATAGGAATTCAAAAGGATGTTTGGGTAGAAAAGTTGCAGAGCGAACAAAAATATTGTTTCTATGTTATTTAAAGATTATATACAAAAATGTTACAACTGCATATCCATAACAATAAAATTCAATCTAGATAATTTCCCACTGTTCATCAATTCCTTTTTATTCATAAGATGAATACAACTTTGGTCATAAATAAAACTTGAATTACACACTAGAAAATAATAAGTTTTGGTATCTTAAAGTGGAGCATGAAATTTAATGCAATGGAAAGGAGTAGTTTTTCCTCCTAATGGGCATATTGACATTAGTGTGCTACCATACTATTGTTATCACTCTAATTTATATGGACAACATACGAATACCATGGAACTATCTAGTTGGTCCATACTAGTGGCTTGGAGATATGTAGTGTTGCAAAGGTAGGTCCATGTGGCATATCGAATTAAATTGGTGCATTAATGGAGGAGTCAATGGTGGGTCATGTGTGTTTCACATGGTGTAAGGGAACTGTATTAGGCAAGTCTATAGTTATATTTCTCTATAATAACTATAGTTGAATAAATCTTAAACTAAAAGTTGTACATTAGAGGTGCTACATGAGCATGACGTGGGGTAAGTGGTAATAGTGCTATGAAAAATAATGGTTTTCTTATTTATTGATTAATTGTTTGTGTTGTACAATCTTTTTTTTTTCTTTATAGACTATGATAAATTTCTCTCAAGTTTTGATGATTGGATTGGAGATATTAAGATTTTTTTTTACCTTTTGGATGTAATTTCAAGCTCCAATTTGTAAAATATACTTAAAAAATATAGTAACTATGAAAACCAAATTTGAAACTAAAAACACAAATCCTCTAGGTGTTATACCTGAACAAATAAAGTTGGATAAAAGTACAAACATGTTTCACACTTTTGTAAAGGAAATGACCAAATCAAATATAATTTTTCAATTTTGACTACATAAAAGGCTTTCATTATTTAAATTTGAAAGTGATGTAAATTTGACCTAATTAAAATTTTCATAGGGAAAAAACATTGTTCATTTTTGGGTGAAGGGATTTCACTAGAAACTCCATGTTGCAGATATGCTATATTGTTTTGGGCAAAATTGTTATACTTGAAACCATTAATGGCCAAAACTCTATTGCTAAAAACTATTTTGTTGGTAAAAAATCTGACAGTTTTTTGTTTTCACCCAACTAACCTAACTTTTTAAAAACCTTCTAAACATATGTTGAGGTAAAGCAAACTCTCCCATGCACAAAAAAATAGTATAACCCAAAAATTTTGTTATGTCCCATGCTCTCAAAAGATTAAAATAAACTAACTAGTATATCATGGATCTAGTACCATGTTAGATTTTATGATGAACACAAATAATCTTGGATGTAATTTATATGAATTTGTCATATAAAATAGATATAAGAATAATACAATCTTATATTAATCGAATAAGGATAAATAAAATGAGTGGATTGAGCAATAAAATAGTGAGTAATTTTACAATTATGTAGGCCTACATAGGGGTGAGGTAGGATGATACATGTCTATGAGGTCATGAGTTAACTCCCAGTCAAGAGATGAGGTAGCTCAATCAAGTGATATGTGACCCTTTATTATACAAAGATGGTATGTAACTTCCATCAATTAAGAATTGATAAGAAATTAGTAACTCTTGATGATCTCAAATCAAGGTCGAGGCATATTTTTATTAGCTATTTATGTGAGAGAAAATGGTTTTCTTATTATCCAAGTAAACTTAAAGTAATAGATACAATATAATACTAAAAATATAGCATAATATTATTAGAGGCCACTCTGATTCCTAAAAATATATCATTTATAGGTATGCAGATTTCAAGATTTCATGACAATAAAAAAATATAAATATGATAAAATAAAGTAAACACGCTTCCTTAAATACTAAATTATGTAATATCATAACGACAAATATCATAAATACAAATGTTAAGATCTCACCTAATATTTAATATCAAAAATTTAAATCCAATCATAAGCTTTCACATAATCAAATCAACAATATATAAGAAAAACTCACTTCTCATTTACTCTTGTCAATGACAAACTCTCAATTGAAGTCTAATTATTAATTGCATTAATGGTTTGTCATCTTTCTCTTAGGCATTCTCTAGATTAACAATAATCTAAGACATGATGTCCCTCCCTATATTTAAATTAAAAATGTTGTAAGCATTTCATAAAAGAATACAAAAATGTGATGAACCATTTATAATTCATTTAAAATAATTATGATGAGCGTGTTAAACAAAACCCACCAAATATAGACCGTCGGCACGTCCAAACGAAAGATTCCTCACAGACTTTAGTCTATTGAGATGACATTCTTGATAATGACGCAGGAATATCATCTTTCTTGGATTCACACTTAGAATATAACAAGTGAAAGTGTATGATTAAATGGCCAATTTCGTCACCAACAGGTAATCATTACATCATTAATACAACCAAAAAAACAATAATCATTAAATTGTTCCCTAACAAAACTGCCCAATGAAAGTTCTTCATGGACAAAAAAGATTTAATTAGCCGATAGGGTATATTGCGGGGAGCTTTTCACAAAAACCTGTCAGACGCTGAAACTAGACAGCTGTACAATACAGTGGTTTGTTATTTATTAGGCGGTGGTTTGACATAGTGTGCGTTAACAATGTCTATAGTTAAATGTTTAAAAGATTTGTTTAGGTGACGGGTCAAACTTTACCATTTAGCGGATTGGATCTAATAATCAAATCAGATCTTCCCACACAAATCAGATCTTATGTTGGCGATCAAATCTCAAACATAACCACATCTGCAGCGGCCTATCCGAGAGCCCCAACTGCAACGACAGCTCCGCCCTTACTGCCTCCAACGGATAGTTATCATCTGCAACACACACAAACAATAAGCTTTCAGAATTTACCATCTCTTCTCCGTACACAAATTCAACAACAATTATGGATCCACAAAGCAAAGCCTACTCAAGTAAGTTATCTCCAGCGTCTCGAGGTGCGTGGGAGTTTTCATCTTTCTCTTAGCATTACTCCCCATTTCCTTCCTCTCTGCCTCTGCCTCTGCCTCCGCCTCCATTCTTCTCCCGCCTCTGCCTCTGCCTCCGCCTCCATTCTTCTCCCGCCTGCTTCTCACGCCCTTCTTGCCTTCAAACACTGCACGCTTTCATGGCTTCCACCACACCAAAACCTAACCTAATATTCGATCAATCTAGGGTTTGAGAGAAGCAAAATAAAAATTGGTAAATTGCATTCCGATACGAAAACTTCTGACTGTCTTCTCTCCGTCTCCTTTTCCTCGGAAAAAGAATTATTTCATCGCTTTCCATTTCTGATGTTGATCATCTAAACTTATTTATTCCTCGAGAAGTAAATTCAATCCAAATTTTCCACCGTTTTAACTTGTTTAAATCGACCTTGTCTACGACGGGTTTTTTATTTTTTGTTTCGCACGCACGAGCTCATAATTCCATCTTCCACTTAAATCAAACCCCGCTGTATTTCCATTGCAGATCATAAACCACAAAAAGTACACCAAAAAAGAGGAAATTTTTGGAAATTCTCTATAATACAAGATTTCAATCCGTTCGCGGATTTCAATCGCGTTTAAACAAATTTGTTCATCACATTTCATCAAATCAAATCCTTACCTGCACATTTACCTGATTTGTAAAAATATTTAAAAATCTCATTTTCTGCAAAGCAGACAATTTTTTTCGGAGCTTGTTATAAATAGTTTGAAGTACTCAATTAGTTTCGATGAAATTTAGGAGGTCATTGCCAAGAAAACTACGAATCTTATGCACATGTTAGTCACTTTGGTTGAAAGATTTCAACTTCAGTCTGTCTGTGAGCCCTTTTTCTCAGTGTTTTTCGTTTCTTGGTTTCTTATGCTTGGGTTTGTGATGCTTTAGCAACAATAAAATTCTTTCAATGCTATTTGGAATGCTTTTTATTGTCTCTATGAAGCTGTCATTTAGAAGCAAGCATATTAAATATGGGCATGATCTAAATAGAAACATCAAAAGCCCATCAAAAGCTATATGGGGTAATAAATTAGATTTCTGGAGTTTTCCTTGATGTTCCACTATGGTGATTCCCTTCAATACCTCTATGAGATTCCTTTCAATATTGCTGTGATACAACAATGAGGGAAATATTATGAGGCCTGGAAATATTATGAGGCCTCTGTGTTATACACCCTAGCCAAACATATACCAAGGTAAATATTTCCCTAGCCAAACAGATACCAAGGTAAATATTTCAGGTTAGATGTAGAGCAACAAAACACCAAGAAATGCTGGTGTTAGTAGCTGCTAACAATTATCAAAGAAAAAAACATAAATGTAGATAGTAGTTGCTAGTGGCTTTGTCGGTCGCTCATAGACACCATTTTTTCATTCATTAGTTTTTTTTTTCCTGAAATACTGATCATGATGTTATTAGTCCATGGGCTGGTTATAAACAAGCTAACAATTTGGGAGAAAAAACTTCAGAATTTTTTTTATCATACCTATAATTATTACTATAGGTATTACTATAATAACTTATTAATATAAATTGTTTGCTACTGAATCAAAAAAATCCATTCAAAAACTTGCAACTGTAAAAATCAAATCCTAAAAAAATCAAATCTGTAAAAGTCAGCAAAATTAAATCTGTCAGCCAGAAAGTATCAAATCAATGGTAAAATGTATGGAATTGAAAATAAATAAAATGATTATTTTAAATATATTTTAAGGTAAATGAAGTTTTAATAGTAGAATATTTAAAATAATGGTTTGATTTGAAAAATATTATAAATTTATTTTGAAGGTGTTAAGATATTTGGTTTTGTTTATAATGTAGATAAATTTTGCAATTTTTTTTTTTGGGTAATTTATTGTATATTATTAATTAAAAAAATTATGTGCTTTCGTTAGGTTCAATCTTGTATACATAGAAATAAACTATGCACTTCTAAATTCAATCTTAAATCTATATTTTTAATCTTTTGTAAATTATTTTTTAATCATATTAGAATATATATATATATATATATATATATATATATATATATATATCAAATCAAAAGATCAAATAGCACTCATGATTGTGAATAAAAAAAAATTACCAAGTCTAAAATTCAATTGCATACACAACTACATGAAATGAATTTTGCATGTTACTATAGTATATTTTCTCATCTATAATTCTTTTATTTAACAAACTTTAAATTTTCTATATTATATACCTTTAACACAAAATTAATTATGCACATCTACTATCTTATTATTTCACTCTATACAAACAAATAAATAAAAAACTAAAATATTATTTTACACAAACAAAAGAAATTTAGTAACTACAAATTTAAGAATATTAATTGTTATATTACATCTATTTTCTATCGGCGTACCCCTTGCACCCTTTTCTGGTGCAAGTGCTAGTTATTAGATAGTTGATGGCTAGTGAAAGATCTGGGAATTGTTATTTTAGTCTATAGACTAAAGTTCAAGCATTTGTTTAAATGGAACCCACAGCTTACTATATTGGCTAAATAGTTATAAAAGCAGTTTATACTAAGTGAAGCAATATCATTAGGAACATTCCTTGTATATTACTTTGAATTTGATCATCATGGTTAGGGTTCTATAAAAATCTTAACCGCCCGGCCTGGACTGCCCATGAAGTTTTGATTTTGTCTGAATATAGCAAAGTTCATAGAGATTGTGGATGGAATTCTCTTCCACAAAAAGCAGGTGAGCATGTGGATTTATCTTTTTTTAAATAATATTGTTTCTCAATTTGATTGTGTTTACTATTTTTTTTATCAATGGTGAACATAATTAAATATAAAAACAGCATTATTTTGATACCATAGTTTTTGAAAATATCTTATCACTGTTTGTGTTAATTTGTCTTTCTTTAAAATAACGTTGTTTCTGAATTCAATTGGGTTTACTTATTTTGTATCAATCGTGAACCTAATTGAATTATGTCATAAATTTTGAAAATATCTTATAACTGTTTGTGTTAATTGATCTTCTTTTAAATAATGTTGTTTCTGAATTCAATTGTGTTTACTAATTTTGTATCAATCGTCAACCTAATTGAATCTTAAAAAAAAACATATTTTAGTACCATAAATTGTAAGAATATCTTATCACTGTTTGTGTTCTTTGATCACATAACCAATTTGAAATGTTTATCACTGTTTGTGTCCTTTGATCACATAACCCATTTGAGATATATCAAATTTTTCTCTGGTTTATTAAGAAGAAAGTTTGGTTATATATATTGCAGGGCTGAAACAGTGTGGGAAAAGTTGCAGGTTGCGTTGGCTGAATTATCTCCGACCTCATATTAAGCGTGGAAACATTTCCCAGGATGAGGAGGAGCTCATTATCAGATTGCATGGACTCCTTGGGAATAGGTATTAATCATACTTCACCATTTTCATAGTTTTAGGTGTTGGAAATAAGTGACATTGGGATCGATGATGGGTTAGATTTATATTTTAGTTGGTTCAAATGAGGAGCAGTTCAACATTAGACACATCAATGATGACTTTTTATGTTGAGTGATCAATAGTAGATTCAATTTCTATTAGTTTTATAGTCTATGTAGAATTTAAAAGATTATTTTTTAAATCTATTATGTACTTTTTATTGGTGTTTTGGATCACACTAGAATTTATCAATGGAATATGTTTTGAATCATACTTAGTGATCTATTATTAAAAAAGGATATTTCAGTGTGATCTAAAATATTCTTTTGTTTCTTGAATCAATCATGCATGTACTTTTTAATCAATGTTTTGTATCATAGTCAGATTCATCATAAAAAATATAGCATAGTTAAGTGATGAATCAATTAGTGGTCCATAATGAAGAAGAGAATAGTCTTTATCCTCCTAATGATAGATCATTAAGTGCGATCTGAAACATTTATAAAAAAAATATACACAGCTGACTCCACAAGCAATCTTGTAAAAAACAGTAGATCCAGTTGACATTAGTTTCACATAGTCCATGTAGTATTCAAAAGATTGTTTTTTAAAATTAATTGACATTTTCTAGTTGATGTTTTAGCTCACACTCAGAAACCCAGTATCATTAGACGATAGTTATGTTTTGAATCACACTTAGTGATCCATTATTAAGAAGAGGATAGTCAATATCCTCTTTATTTGATGGATCATCAAGTATAATTCAGAATGTTGTTTTGTTTTTAGAACCAACTGCATACAATTTTTAATTGATGTTTCAATAACACTCAGAGATTCATTATCAGAAAGAGAATAGTTATGTTTTGAATCAAATCAGTGAGCTCCTCCTTTAAGAAGAGAATGGTCACAATCTTTTATATTATGATGGACCACTAAGTGTGATCTGAAATTTTCTTTTGTTTTCAGAATCGCAATCATGTACTTATTAATTGATATTTTAGATCACACCTAGAAATTCACTATAAAATAGATAATTTTGTTTAAAATCAGACTGTGTGATTCATCATTAAAGAGAGGATAAAAATAGTTACTATCTTCCTTCGGATAAATGTAATTGGAAACGTAGACTACATAAACAATCGATCTTAGAAACAAATTTTTAAATAATAAACCTTACAAACTCCTCACATTAACTCATTTGTTTTCAACATATTGTAGGCTATAATGGGTTCTTATTACATGTGTTTTCAGGTGGTCACTAATAGCTGGTCGACTGCCAGGCCGAACAGACAATGAAATAAAGAATTACTGGAATACCCATCTCAGTAGGAAGCTGCCAAACGCCAAATCTATTGCTCCCAATTTCCAAAAAAATCACTAATAAATCCAAAGCTACTTCTCAATTAGAAAATCCTAGCATTCAATTGAAAACAACTCCTGTGAGAATTTCAGGTGTTAATAAAAGCAAAAGTTCTTCCAACTCTCTCTCAGTTAATCAGGCCTTCAGATTTCCTGGTGATGGTGAAAAAAGTATTAAGACCTCCAAATCATGGTGTGAGTTATTTGTGGAAGAATTGATGACAGATTGTGATCTCGAGTTTGTTGACTATAATACTTCTCAGTTTGATGATTGGGAACGTGAATTCGGACGCTTGGTAGACGATGATTGGGAGGAAAGTATATTTATATTGAAATAGTGAAATAGATATGCACATGCTTAACCCTTCTCCATGTTAATATGGTGTCATGTATGTGACTAAGATCTATTCTATCTAGTTGTGCCTATCCTAAAAATTGGCAAAGTTAAGGCTCTTAGGTTGCCTCATCTTGCTTTGGTAGCCCCATGCTGATAATCGATTTGAGAAAAAATATATATTGGTATTTTTTCTTTCCCCTTAGGCTTCTAGAATTGTGTTGTTTTGGGAATGATCTTTATATGAAATTTTTCATGCTGATAATCAATTTGAAAAGAAAACATATTGATGTTTTTTTTTCTTAGGCTTCTATTTTAAATGTTCTAGATGTTTGTATTGTTTTGGTAATGATCTTTATTAAATACTTATATGAAAATTTTTAGATTTGAAATATTCATGATAGATTTTTCATGTGAAATAATTGTTTACATCTAATTATTTCATAAATAAGAAGTATATTTATACATTGGGGAAGTATATTTGTATTCATATGTGTACAAAAATAAAAATGTAACAATACATAACCTTTAATACAAATGAAATCTCTAAATACAGAAACTAAAAAGGTTTCACTATTTGAACTCAATATCCAAGATATCTTGTCCTTAGATCAAATAGATGAGCATAAGTGCATAACATAGGTTTTGGGTTTGTTGAGAAAATGATAACTAACGACGTTGCCTCAACGATATAGAGATTAAAGGCCTAGTGTGTGGCCCATATGTGTTGAAATGTGTTTGAAATTTTAACTCCACTTTGATGCATTCGAATGAGCCTATTAATGGTGATTATATTTTCACATTGTGGTAGGTGAGATCTTTATTTTTAATGTTGGGTTTTAGGTACTCACATTCCAAAAGGTGCATTTACAAGAAGGATTGAGGGTCTAGTGATATGGATGTTGAAAGGTGTATTTGCAAGAGGTATTGAGAGTTTGGATTTTCATAGAGTGAAGGGTGTATTTACAAGAGGGACTAGGGGACGAGGGGTTTGGAGGATTTGATGTAGTGATTATATGATGCAAGGGGGTGCAAATATCTAGTTTCCTAAGGAAAAACATTCGGGACCATGACATAGATATATTCAATATCTCTGGTATTAGGGGTTACATTAACCAATTTAGTCAAATGGAGTGCAAGGATGGAAATGAAACTTTCAAATCCCATGGGAGACATGTTATATATCATTTAGAGAATAAGGAACTAAGGAAAGGATAATGATATAAGAAGGTTTATGGTTCTAAAACATAGGCAAAATGGAAAGTGGGTAGTGATGTAAATAAATAGAAAATAAGAAAATCCTTGAAGTATTAAAGCATCAAGACACATGAAACTAGGGGTTTAGGAAGACAAATGACATGAAAACAAGACAAGACAAAATCCAAAAAAGCCATAAAAAATAAAAGATAAAGAAAATGATGAAGTAGGGGATTAAGAAAAGGCATTTAAAGCCTAGAAAAACTTCAAACCTTACCCAAGGGTAGAACATTCTTAAAATTTGGGACATTACATGTCTACCCTTCCAAACATTTCTTACCCTTAAGTAATATAGGATGCATGAAAACCTATAGCTATTCACAAGTATCATTTTTGTAAGTAGATTCCTCCACTTAAATTTATAATGTTCTTATTCGATAATTTCTTCATACTAATATCAATAAACATTAGCTACTATAATGTTGTACATTGCACCCTACACAAATTCATATCGCATAAGGCATTTTATTTATCAAAATTAAACACAATGATTGGACTTCTACATCATCAATTTGTTAACTATATATGTTTAATGTTCTGATTGATGCCAACCTAATGAGGTGAAGTGTTTCCAGATGTGTGCAAGGAGATAGAGGTTTGGTATTGTGTGCTCAGATGTTCAAATATTAGATTATGGTATATGGTAAGTACGTGGTGTATTTGAAAGGTGATAGCATGGAAAGCTAAAATATCGATGAAAGAGAATTTGAAGCCCTTATGTGAGAATGCTTTGTATTTCTTTATATAAGAAGTTAGAGTCTTTCAATTCTAGGGTTAACAAGTATGGTTTTTCACTATTGTACTGTCATGTTTTTAGGTCCATAGAAGTTCAGAGGTTGAAGTTGTGTTTGACTGTTTGCTAACAGTGACAATTTTTAGTTCAAATGTCCTATGTTGGTTTTCTCTACAAGTAACTATATGTTGTCCTGTGTTAGGCATAATTGTATGTATTGTTCTTTGGTTGATTTAGTGGACTATATTTATTTGTTTAATGGATTTTTGTATAGATATATTTGGAGGAAAATTCAAGAGGTTGATATGGATCGTACCCTACTATAGTTAGTTATGCATCATGATTGTGCATTGGGGAATGATTTATGGCTGGATAGTTAACGTGTTTTAATGATTTTCTACATGTTACATTTGATGCAACTAATGGAGGATTCTATGTTGAATGCAATTTGGTTAAATAAACTGAGGAAGGCATGTTATGATGTATTTGGGTACCCTTTATAGCCTAGTGTGGATCAAATTGGGTAAAAGTAGTCATGGCAGCTGACTTTGTGTAAAAATTGCTTATCTTTATCACTACTAAGCTAGTTGAAATTTTTGATGATGAGGTTGATATATAGGAAAAGTAGATGTTTTCATTGAGCATGGATTGAGTGTGGATTGAATGTGAAGTTATTGTGATGAAAAAGTTGAAGATTAGATGTGCAAATTGATAATTTCTTTAAGAGTTGATAGAGTTCAAGTAGTAGCAAACGTTTGACCTGACATAATTCAATTCATTAATTCCTTGTGCCCTTTTGAAAATAATTATTTATTTTGGTAACTTGTACAATATTGTATCTTGTACAAGGATCACACATTTTACTCTTGCAAGTCCTTGTATCTTCCCCTAAGGTAGTGCTCCTTATCCTGCAAGATCTTCTTAGCTTTCAAGTTCTTGCAGGATCAGTGAGTTCCTTGATCTTTTGTGTAAAACAATGTAATCATGTTATTCATATTGTGAGTGTGATTCTTATTTTGGTTTTTATTGTATAGGGTTGTCCACCTAAAAATATAGTGTTTATGTGCATGCACATGTTCATTACAATATGTTTTATTGATGGTAAGTTAGACAAATATAAGTGATAAGTGTTTGTGACTAAAAAATGTTTATGGTTTGTTCAATATTGATTCACCCCCTCTCTGTGTTCTCGTGTATTCAACAATTGATATTAGATTCAAGTTTCTCTAAATAATCTTAACCACTTGACGAAGATCTAGGATGAAAAATGAAAATGGTGAAAATACAAAAGTTTGATGGATAAAATTATACCCATTGGAAATAAATGATAGAATCATAGTAGGATTCAATGACTCTTTATATTTTGGGATACTCTGAAGTAAGGTTACACTCTTTTTGGTGTAACTTCTACTCTAGATTAAATCAAATCACATGACAACAATACCAAGGCTAGAAATGCTATCATCAATGGCTTAAGTGATCATGAATTGTTAAAGGACATGAACTATGCTACTACAAAGGATATTTGGGAAAAGTTATACAATTTATATGAAAGAGATAGTAAGACCAATCAAGTCAAGTTGTATAATATAAACAAAATATATGAAAACCCTAAGGATGACACAATTTGAAAATGCTGAAAGTTACCTGCACCAAGTAAATGAAGTAAGTGCAATCAGGGGTATTGGAAAAAGTAGGGATGATGATGAGTTCTAAAGAAAATAATGAGAACCATGAATAAAGCCTAAAAACCAAATATGTATTCGATTAAATAAGGTCACGATGTGGATATATACACATTGGATCAACTCTATGGATCAATATTCACTTTTGAGATTGCAGAAATTGAATATAGTCAATATGTAAAGAATGATATTGCATTTAAAGCTACAAACAAGATTGAACATGAACTTGAGGAAAGTAATTATTTGGATGATCAAGAAGAAAAATTGTTAAAATCCTAAAGAAAGGTTCTAGAAAGTATAATGGTAAGTTACCTATCAAATTATTAAATGGTAGAATGATAGATCATTATGAAACTACATGTCCTTTAAAGGAAGATACATATAAGAAGCTTGATTGTAATGATATAGTGGATAGTAATAGAATAAAGGCCAAAAATGTTATGTTAGATAAAAATGATAAGGGTAAGAAGAGTCTTTGTTTAGGATAGATTGTTATCATTGATGAGGGAGAATGTTGTTTTGGGTTTCCATTGATGCAATACACAATTGTTGATTTTTTGTCAAACATTCTAAGATGCATTTAATAGTATTTTGTCTGAGTCTCTCCACACAAAAATTTATGGTTATGTGTTGTGGACAACATGTTCTAGTAGCTTTGAGATATCTATCTTTAGGTTTTCATGAGTTTTGAAGCTCTGGATGGTTCACATTATTGATATGGAAATTCTATCTACCATTTACTATGTCTCTCCAGATAAAGACAATTGGCCTATTGCTTCACACTTTTGCACATTAACATTTTTTATTCCAAAAATTTCAGATAAGAATAAGGATTGGACAAAGTGTGTAAAATCAAGACGAAATGATACTAGAAAATGTTTTGGCTCATGAAATGTGTGATAGTTTACCTCAATTGACAGTTTGGGCCTACCATCTTTAGTCCAAATGAACTAATCTTGGACTCTATATATACATGTACATCCATGTGTTAAAGAGAATATATAGTAATAGTAATAGAAAAGGGGTGAAAACAAATCTACAAAGAAAAGTAGACATAAGCCTAGGAAAAATGTGTTGCTGAAGGTTGTACAAGCATGAAAATGACTGACGAAGTATTTTATTCTTTACATGAAGAAAAGGGAAGAATTGTATATATGGGCAAGTCACTTCCCATTTTCATGAATTACACATTTCGAAAGGAATATGCCACACTAGATACAAGAGGAGACTCAAACACTAAGTTGGACATGTTGTAATAAATGGGAAGTGTGTACTCAGAGGGGAGGGGTGAATCAATACCTCTAAAACTTTGGTGTCTTTTAACCTTTATCCTATAGGTTATCAATTGTTTATCCAACCATCTGTTCTATGCTATCTTGATGTAAGATTTATCAATTCATAAACTTAATCAAACATGTGAACATTCATAGAAAGTAATTGACATATAACACAAGATATGATAACGTAGAAAACCCCTGTTAGGAAGTAAAAACTGAGGTGGGGATGACACCCAAAAATTCTTCACTATCTGTAGATTGGAAGGGGGCGGTTAAGGCTTATAATTTGATCACTTCTGATGATATACCCTATTAAGAGTATTTGTGGAGACCTTTTAAATTCTACTCTATTAAGAGCTTTAGAAACACTATTTAGTGTGCACTTGGTTAAGAGATTTACAATTGGATGGTTAAATCCATCTTCCTTGAAATGATTTTTACACTTTGCTTCACCTGTTAAAATGTAAGAAAATTACAATTTGCCTTGGTGTATGCAATATCCTATTGCTGATTACAGATCCATTTAAGATTACATGTATAAGTATATCAACTAATATGATTGAATAGTACCTTTGTTTCTCGGTAGCCTCTATTCTTGGTACTTGATAACCAAATTCACCTTTTGTTGTTCTAGTTCTTGAAACTTTTAGTTTGATCCATAGATGTGCTCGTATGCTTCATTCATCCTCTCATCCATTCTCACACCATTCATAATGAATGAGTAAAACATCTATTTATAAGATAGATTGACCTAATCAAGTTTCACGTAAAACAATATTAACTCTAAGATCACAGGTTTACAACTTGGCCTTGATCTCCTAGTCTATGTGTTTTAAATCAGTTAGAATGATTAAAACACTTACATTAATGTTTCTTGTCCCTAAAGAAATGGATTTAAAAACAAATCAAGACTCTATAAATATAATAAGACTATTTTATCTTATGTGGAAGTCAGATCCACTTTTTGTGGGCTTCAACTGACTTTTGGTTTCTGTCATTCAGTTATGCTCTAAAGTCAGTTAGATTGTCTCTCGGTGTTCCTTTCTTGAACTATCTCTTGGGTTACTCTTTGACTGTTGTCTCGATTTGCACTATGACTTTCCTGTCGGGTTCCACTTTCGGGTTCCTCTTTATCCTTTCCATTTTGCATTTTTGGTTTACACACATAACTATGCCATCGGTTCTCTTTGTACTTAGCAATTTTTTGGTGATCTCTTATATATGCATTCTTGTTTTCCTCTTTGTCCTATCTTTCGGTGTATGTTTACCGAAAGTGTTCTTTGCATACTAGTGGCAAAATAATGTCATCAATCTCCCCCTTTGACATTAGCATAAAAAACTGATATGTGCAAAATACTAACAAAATGTTAAGTATGTACAACATATATAAACCTTAGTTATTTCATGACTCCCCCTATGTATATGTTGGTATATCATTATACTCCCTTTTTTTGTTCTTTTTCTGTACTATATAGTTTCCTATATGTACATATTATTATTTTCCCTCTTTTTTGATATTAAGGGCAAAGGTGTATAACTTATAGCTTATAAAAAATGTGAGTGTGTGAAGACTTAATGTCTTCCATCATCTTTTCCCATTGGTCCTTCAGGTTGTCTAGAGCCATGTGCTTGAGTGTGATCCTTGAGTGCCTATCATAGATGCTATCTGCTATAGACATCTTAGGGGTTGCTACCAGTTGTCTTGCTGAACTGATATGTTGTTGAAGTAGTGCTAGAAATGGTAGAAGTTGAGCCTGGAGCTCAGTGACCTCTTCCCTAAATTGTGTTTCTTCTTCCCACAATTCTTGCCTTAACCTTTTTATATCAGCAATATTTTCATAATGTAGTTTTATTATATTTTCCTTGGTGGTTAAGCTTTTAGCACTAGTAGCTAGATCATAATCTAACTTTACTATTTTATCACTCTGCTCCTTAGTGAGCTTGTCAAGTGTGCTCAATTTTTGGATTAAGGAAATAGCTTCAGGAATTATTGGATCTAATTCACTTATGAATTATGAAACCTTTAGTTTGTTTACTGCCACTTCCTTGTTGATCTTTTCAACAAGTTTGATATTTCTTCTCTGCTCTCTCCTCTATTGCCTTTTCTGCACATCAATGTTCTATTTTTTAATAGCCTTGGTGAGAGTGGCTAGTTGATCAAGGATAGGTTTATTGTGATCAACATCAACATTGGGTACAATATTATGCAAGATTTCCCTAGTTGTTTCTAGTACCATGGAGTCTCAGTGTTGCTTTCTTAGCTTCTCCTGTAGTGCCTTCCTTTGGAATATTTCACCATATTCTTTAAGTGCTTCATAGTCAAGTGTCATTGGGTCACATTGTTAGAATAGTCCCAAAGGATAACTGAGAGGGGGGGTGAATCATTTATCAGTAACTTTAGTTCTTTAACTTCAAAATACAACAAGGTAGTTGCATAATCAGATAACACAATATACAACACATAGTTTGATTATGGGGAAACCAAATGGTAAAAACCCCGGCGAGAATTAGCACCCACAATGAACTATACTTGTTTATAGTAATCCCTGTTAGATGATATCTCAACCTTGTTAGGAGTTGTACTTTACAATGCAATAAGTATAGTGACCTGGTTAAGGGTCAGACCGTGTTAGGAGTCTTTTACAAGTAACCCTATTAGGGGTGGTGGACTAACTTTCCAAAATCTCACTGCTTGATGGTGAAGGCTAAAACCTTCTATATAACATATATGCACTATATCTGATGATGAACTGTAGAGTAGACCTACTGTCTTGATCAGTTCCATTGTATTACAATCTTTCACTTCTTCTTCACATAGACTCTTGATGAATGAACCAACTCTGATAATCTGCTCTGTACATATTTCTTCTCTTTTCGTATCATTCACACTTAGCGTTCACAAACGAACTACTATAAGTATCTTCTCCAAATTAGAAGGTCATGTTAGCTCTTAGAAATACTTCAAAAACATCTTAGTCATCTTAACTAAGCACGCAAATAGTATTAAGTTTGTGCAAGTCAAACTGAACAGATGCGACGCTTCACTGAGTCGGCTTCACCAAATCAACTCAAACAACATGATCGTGATGTAATATGATAGGAATTTTTAACCAAAGATAGTTAACTCATAAATAACCATGAATATACACACGCATATCTTGAAGATAGGCACAACTCAAGAAACACATTATATACGTTGCCCCTAAACAATTACACATCCAGAACTGTAACTGCCAATAACAGAATTGCATAACTTTACTGAAACATCATATTTGGGTCTGCATGTATGAACATAACATAATAAACATGTCAAAAACATGTATCTATCCACGCAAGTCTTTACATCATCATTCTGATAAGTACATATAGAATTACTACTGTGTATTATATGTTGTCATTAATGACAAACATAACAATCAATCTGTTGGAATTATATTGAGATGATGTACTGAGAGGGGAGGGGTGAATTAGTACCTCTAAAATTTTTCTTTGGTTAGTCCATTAACCCTTAGTCATCAGTTTTTAATTTATCTTATCTAACTGTTCATCTTTCTTTATGCATATGAAATCATATCATACATTCCTTTTAGTATGTAACCATAACAGAAACATTAATGAAAATAGATAACACATGACACAAGATATGATATCGCAAAAAACTCCTGTTAAGGAAGTAAAAAATATAGTGGGAATTGTTACCCACAAACTTCACTATCTGAAGATAAGAAGGGGCTGGTTAAGGCTTACAATTTGGTCACTTCTGATGACCTACCCTGTTAGGAGTATTACAATGGAGACCTGTTAAGATCTACTTCATTTGAAGATTTAGCAACACTGTTAAGTGTGCACTCTATTAAGAGATTTGGAAAGAACAGTTAAGTCCACCTTCTACAAAAGGATTTTAGATGTGATGCACTTGTTAGAATGCAACTACATAAGTCTTTGATCTGA